>JAWNOO010000086.1:0-292753 GCA_035045905.1 Drosophila anomelani | reverse complement strand
CGCAGAAGTGCTTGTTTTTTTATTAGCTTAACAAATCTGCAAACTTAAATATACTCTAATCTTAAATTTACAGATTTTCATTTTTTTAATGATGTACCCCCTTATCGTTTTATGCAAAATCCAAATGCATGGAAATCCAAACTTGGAAATGGCATAACTTGGCTAAAAATAAACGAACTTTAACTCTGAAAGCGCAGAAGTGCTTGTTTTTATTAGCTTAACAAATCTGCAAACTTAAATATACTCTAATCTTAAATTTACAGATTTTCATTTTTTTAATGATGTACCCCCTTATCGTTTTATGCAAAATCCAAATGCATGGAAATCCAAACTTGGAAATGGCATAACTTGGCTAAAAATAAACGAATTTTAACTCTGAAAGCGCAGAAGTGCTTGTTTTTATTAGCTTAACAAATCTGCAAACTTCAAATATACTCTAATCTTAAATTTACAGATTTTCATTTTTTTAATGATGTACCCCCTTATCGTTTTATGCAAAATCCAAATGCATGGAAATCCAAACTTGGAAATGGCATAACTTGGCTAAAAATAAAGCAATTTTAACTCAGAAAGCGCAGAAGTGCTTGTTTTTATTAGCTTAACAAATCTGAAAACTTAAATATACTCTAATCTTAAATTTACAGATTTTCATTTTTTTAATGATGTACCCCCTTATCGTTTTATGCAAAATCCAAATGCATGGAAATCCAAACTTGGAAATGGCATAACTTGGCTAAAAATAAACGAACTTTAACTCTGAAAGCGCAGAAGTGCTTGTTTTTATTAGCTTAACAAATCTGCAAACTTAAATATACTCTAATCTTAAATTTACAGATTTTCATTTTTTTAATGATGTACCCCCTTATCGTTTTATGCAAAATCCAAATGCATGGAAATCCAAACTTGGAAATGGCATAACTTGGCTAAAAATAAACGAATTTTAACTCTGAAAGCGCAGAAGTGCTTGTTTTTATTAGCTTAACAAATCTGCAAACTTAAATATACTCTAATCTTAAATTTACAGATTTTCATTTTTTTAATGATGTACCCCCTTATCGTTTTATGCAAAATCCAAATGCATGGAAATCCAAACTTGGAAATGGCATAACTTGGCTAAAAATAAACGAACTTTAACTCTGAAAGCGCAGAAGTGCTTGTTTTTATTAGCTTAACAAATCTGCAAACTTAAATATACTCTAATCTTAAATTTACAGATTTTCATTTTTTTAATGATGTACCCCCTTATCGTTTTATGCAAAATCCAAATGCATGGAAATCCAAACTTGGAAATGGCATAACTTGGCTAAAAATAAACGAATTTTAACTCTGAAAGCGCAGAAGTGCTTGTTTTTATTAGCTTAACAAATCTGCAAACTTAAATATACTCTAATCTTAAATTTACAGATTTTCATTTTTTTAATGATGTACCCCCTTATCGTTTTATGCAAAATCCAAATGCATGGAAATCCAAACTTGGAAATGGCATAACTTGGCTAAAAATAAACGAATTTTAACTCTGAAAGCGCAGAAGTGCTTGTTTTTATTAGCTTAACAAATCTGCAAACTTAAATATACTCTAATCTTAAATTTACAGATTTTCATTTTTTTTAATGATGTACCCCCTTATCGTTTTATGCAAAATCCAAATGCATGGAAATCCAAACTTGGAAATGGCATAACTTGGCTAAAAATAAACGAATTTTAACTCTGAAAGCGCAGAAGTGCTTGTTTTTATTAGCTTAACAAATCTGCAAACTTAAATATACTCTAATCTTAAATTTACAGATTTTCATTTTTTTAATGATGTACCCCCTTATCGTTTTATGCAAAATCCAAATGCATGGAAATCCAAACTTGGAAATGGCATAACTTGGCTAAAAATAAAGCGAATTTTAACTCTGAAAGCGCAGAAGTGCTTGTTTTTATTAGCTTAACAAATCTGCAAACTTAAATATACTCTAATCTTAAATTTACAGATTTTCATTTTTTTAATGATGTACCCCCTTATCGTTTTATGCAAAATCCAAATGCATGGAAATCCAAACTTGGAAATGGCATAACTTGGCTAAAAATAAACGAATTTTAACTCTGAAAGCGCAGAAGTGCTTGTTTTTATTAGCTTAACAAATCTGCAAACTTAAATATACTCTAATCTTAAATTTACAGATTTTCATTTTTTTAATGATGTACCCCCTTATCGTTTTATGCAAAATCCAAATGCATGGAAATCCAAACTTGGAAATGGCATAACTTGGCTAAAAATAAACGCAATTTTAACTCTGAAAGCGCAGAAGTGCTTGTTTTTATTAGCTTAACAAATCTGCAAACTTAAATATACTCTAATCTTAAATTTACAGATTTTCATTTTTTTAATGATGTACCCCCTTATCGTTTTATGCAAAATCCAAATGCATGGAAATCCAAACTTGGAAATGGCATAACTTGGCTAAAAATAAACCAATTTTAACTCTGAAAGCGCAGAAGTGCTTGTTTTTATTAGCTTAACAAATCTGCAAACTTAAATATACTCTAATCTTAAATTTACAGATTTTCATTTTTTTAATGATGTACCCCCTTATCGTTTTATGCAAAATCCAAATGCATGGAAATCCAAACTTGGAAATGGCATAACTTGGCTAAAAATAAAGCAATTTTAACTCTGAAAGCGCAGAAGTGCTTGTTTTTATTAGCTTAACAAATCTGCAAACTTAAATATACTCTAATCTTAAATTTACAGATTTTCATTTTTTTAATGATGTACCCCCTTATCGTTTTATGCAAAATCCAAATGCATGGAAATCCAAACTTGGAAATGGCATAACTTGGCTAAAAATAAACGAATTTTAACTCTGAAAGCGCAGAAGTGCTTGTTTTTATTAGCTTAACAAATCTGCAAACTTAAATATACTCTAATCTTAAATTTACAGATTTTCATTTTTTTAATGATGTACCCCCTTATCGTTTTATGCAAAATCCAAATGCATGGAAATCCAAACTTGGAAATGGCATAACTTGGCTAAAAATAAACGAATTTTAACTCTGAAAGCGCAGAAGTGCTTGTTTTTATTAGCTTAACAAATCTGCAAACTTAAATATACTCTAATCTTAAATTTACAGATTTTCATTTTTTTAATGATGTACCCCCTTATCGTTTTATGCAAAATCCAAATGCATGGAAATCCAAACTTGGAAATGGCATAACTTGGCTAAAAATAAACGAATTTTAACTCTGAAAGCGCAGAAGTGCTTGTTTTTATTAGCTTAACAAATCTGCAAACTTAAATATACTCTAATCTTAAATTTACAGATTTTCATTTTTTTAATGATGTACCCCCTTATCGTTTTATGCAAAATCCAAATGCATGGAAATCCAAACTTGGAAATGGCATAACTTGGCTAAAAATAAACGAATTTTAACTCTGAAAGCGCAGAAGTGCTTGTTTTTATTAGCTTAACAAATCTGCAAACTTAAATATACTCTAATCTTAAATTTACAGATTTTCATTTTTTTAATGATGTACCCCCTTATCGTTTTATGCAAAATCCAAATGCATGGAAATCCAAACTTGGAAATGGCATAACTTGGCTAAAAATAAACGCAATTTTAACTCTGAAAGCGCAGAAGTGCTTGTTTTTATTAGCTTAACAAATCTGCAAACTTAAATATACTCTAATCTTAAATTTACAGATTTTCATTTTTTTTAATGATTACCCCCTTATCGTTTTATGCAAAATCCAAATGCATGGAAATCCAAACTTGGAAATGGCATAACTTGGCTAAAAATAAACGAATTTTAACTCTGAAAGCGCAGAAGTGCTTGTTTTTATTAGCTTAACAAATCTGCAAACTTAAATATACTCTAATCTTAAATTTACAGATTTTCATTTTTTTAATGATGTACCCCCTTATCGTTTTATGCAAAATCCAAATGCATGGAAATCCAAACTTGGAAATGGCATAACTTGGCTAAAAATAAAGCAATTTTAACTCTGAAAGCGCAGAAGTGCTTGTTTTTATTAGCTTAACAAATCTGCAAACTTAAATATACTCTAATCTTAAATTTACAGATTTTCATTTTTTTAATGATGTACCCCCTTATCGTTTTATGCAAAATCCAAATGCATGGAAATCCAAACTTGGAAATGGCATAACTTGGCTAAAAATAAACGAATTTTAACTCTGAAAGCGCAGAAGTGCTTGTTTTTATTAGCTTAACAAATCTGCAAACTTAAATATACTCTAATCTTAAATTTACAGATTTTCATTTTTTTAATGATGTACCCCCTTATCGTTTTATGCAAAATCCAAATGCATGGAAATCCAAACTTGGAAATGGCATAACTTGGCTAAAAATAAAGCAATTTTAACTCTGAAAGCGCAGAAGTGCTTGTTTTTATTAGCTTAACAAATCTGCAAACTTAAATATACTCTAATCTTAAATTTACAGATTTTCATTTTTTTAATGATGTACCCCCTTATCGTTTTATGCAAAATCCAAATGCATGGAAATCCAAACTTGGAAATGGCATAACTTGGCTAAAAATAAACGAATTTTAACTCTGAAAGCGCAGAAGTGCTTGTTTTTATTAGCTTAACAAATCTGCAAACTTAAATATACTCTAATCTTAAATTTACAGATTTTCATTTTTTTAATGATGTACCCCCTTATCGTTTTATGCAAAATCCAAATGCATGGAAATCCAAACTTGGAAATGGCATAACTTGGCTAAAAATAAAGCAATTTTAACTCTGAAAGCGCAGAAGTGCTTGTTTTTATTAGCTTAACAAATCTGCAAACTTAAATATACTCTAATCTTAAATTTACAGATTTTCATTTTTTTAATGATGTACCCCCTTATCGTTTTATGCAAAATCCAAATGCATGGAAATCCAAACTTGGAAATGGCATAACTTGGCTAAAAATAAACGAATTTTAACTCTGAAAGCGCAGAAGTGCTTGTTTTTATTAGCTTAACAAATCTGCAAACTTAAATATACTCTAATCTTAAATTTACAGATTTTCATTTTTTTAATGATGTACCCCCTTATCGTTTTATGCAAAATCCAAATGCATGGAAATCCAAACTTGGAAATGGCATAACTTGGCTAAAAATAAACGAATTTTAACTCTGAAAGCGCAGAAGTGCTTGTTTTTATTAGCTTAACAAATCTGCAAACCTAAATATACTCTAATCTTAAATTTACAGATTTTCATTTTTTTAATGATGTACCCCCTTATCGTTTTATGCAAAATCCAAATGCATGGAAATCCAAACTTGGAAATGGCATAACTTGGCTAAAAATAAAGCAATTTTAACTCTGAAAGCGCAGAAGTGCTTGTTTTTATTAGCTTAACAAATCTGCAAACTTAAATATACTCTAATCTTAAATTTACAGATTTTCATTTTTTTAATGATGTACCCCCTTATCGTTTTATGCAAAATCCAAATGCATGGAAATCCAAACTTGGAAATGGCATAACTTGGCTAAAAATAAAGCAATTTTAACTCTGAAAGCGCAGAAGTGCTTGTTTTTATTAGCTTAACAAATCTGCAAACTTAAATATACTCTAATCTTAAATTTACAGATTTTCATTTTTTAATGATGTACCCCCTTATCGTTTTATGCAAAATCCAAATGCATGGAAATCCAAACTTGGAAATGGCATAACTTGGCTAAAAATAAAGCAATTTTAACTCTGAAAGCGCAGAAGTGCTTGTTTTTATTAGCTTAACAAATCTGCAAACTTAAATATACTCTAATCTTAAATTTACAGATTTTCATTTTTTTAATGATGTACCCCCTTATCGTTTTATGCAAAATCCAAATGCATGGAAATCCAAACTTGGAAATGGCATAACTTGGCTAAAAATAAACGAATTTTAACTCTGAAAGCGCATAACTTGGCTAAAAATAAACGAATTTTAACTCTGAAAGCGCAGAAGTGCTTGTTTTTATTAGCTTAACAAATCTGCAAACCTAAATATACTCTAATCTTAAATTTACAGATTTTCATTTTTTTAATGATGTACCCCCTTATCGTTTTATGCAAAATCCAAATGCATGGAAATCCAAACTTGGAAATGGCATAACTTGGCTAAAAATAAAGCAATTTTAACTCTGAAAGCGCAGAAGTGCTTGTTTTTATTAGCTTAACAAATCTGCAAACTTAAATATACTCTAATCTTAAATTTACAGATTTTCATTTTTTTAATGATGTACCCCCTTATCGTTTTATGCAAAATCCAAATGCATGGAAATCCAAACTTGGAAATGGCATAACTTGGCTAAAAATAAAGCAATTTTAACTCTGAAAGCGCAGAAGTGCTTGTTTTTATTAGCTTAACAAATCTGCAAACTTAAATATACTCTAATCTTAAATTTACAGATTTTCATTTTTTAATGATGTACCCCCTTATCGTTTTATGCAAAATCCAAATGCATGGAAATCCAAACTTGGAAATGGCATAACTTGGCTAAAAATAAAGCAATTTTAACTCTGAAAGCGCAGAAGTGCTTGTTTTTATTAGCTTAACAAATCTGCAAACTTAAATATACTCTAATCTTAAATTTACAGATTTTCATTTTTTTAATGATGTACCCCCTTATCGTTTTATGCAAAATCCAAATGCATGGAAATCCAAACTTGGAAATGGCATAACTTGGCTAAAAATAAACGAATTTTAACTCTGAAAGCGCAGAAGTGCTTGTTTTTATTAGCTTAACAAATCTGCAAACTTAAATATACTCTAATCTTAAATTTACAGATTTTCATTTTTTTAATGATGTACCCCCTTATCGTTTTATGCAAAATCCAAATGCATGGAAATCCAAACTTGGAAATGGCATAACTTGGCTAAAAATAAACGAATTTTAACTCTGAAAGCGCAGAAGTGCTTGTTTTTATTAGCTTAACAAATCTGCAAACTTAAATATACTCTAATCTCAAATTTACAGATTTTCATTTTTTTAATGATGTACCCCCTTATCGTTTTATGCAAAATCCAAATGCATGGAAATCCAAACTTGGAAATGGCATAACTTGGCTAAAAATAAAGCAATTTTAACTCTGAAAGCGCAGAAGTGCTTGTTTTTATTAGCTTAACAAATCTGCAAACTTAAATATACTCTAATCTTAAATTTACAGATTTTCATTTTTTTAATGATGTACCCCCTTATCGTTTTATGCAAAATCCAAATGCATGGAAATCCAAACTTGGAAATGGCATAACTTGGCTAAAAATAAACGAATTTTAACTCTGAAAGCGCAGAAGTGCTTGTTTTTATTAGCTTAACAAATCTGCAAACTTAAATATACTCTAATCTTAAATTTACAGATTTTCATTTTTTTAATGATGTACCCCCTTATCGTTTTATGCAAAATCCAAATGCATGGAAATCCAAACTTGGAAATGGCATAACTTGGCTAAAAATAAACGAATTTTAACTCTGAAAGCACAGAAGTGCTTGTTTTTATTAGCTTAACAAATCTGCAAACTTAAATATACTCTAATCTTAAATTTACAGATTTTCATTTTTTTAATGATGTACCCCCTTATCGTTTTATGCAAAATCCAATGCATGGAAATCCAAACTTGGAAATGGCATAACTTGGCTAAAAATAAAGCAATTTTAACTCTGAAAGCGCAGAAGTGCTTGTTTTTATTAGCTTAACAAATCTGCAAACTTAAATATACTCTAATCTTAAATTTACAGATTTTCATTTTTTTAATGATGTACCCCCTTATCGTTTTATGCAAAATCCAAATGCATGGAAATCCAAACTTGGAAATGGCATAACTTGGCTAAAAATAAACGAATTTTAACTCTGAAAGCGCAGAAGTGCTTGTTTTTATTAGCTTAACAAATCTGCAAACTTAAATATACTCTAATCTTAAATTTACAGATTTTCATTTTTTTAATGATGTACCCCCTTATCGTTTTATGCAAAATCCAAATGCATGGAAATCCAAACTTGGAAATGGCATAACTTGGCTAAAAATAAACGAATTTTAACTCTGAAAGCACAGAAGTGCTTGTTTTTATTAGCTTAACAAATCTGCAAACTTAAATATACTCTAATCTTAAATTTACAGATTTTCATTTTTTTAATGATGTACCCCCTTATCGTTTTATGCAAAATCCAATGCATGGAAATCCAAACTTGGAAATGGCATAACTTGGCTAAAAATAAAGCAATTTTAACTCTGAAAGCGCAGAAGTGCTTGTTTTTATTAGCTTAACAAATCTGCAAACTTAAATATACTCTAATCTTAAATTTACAGATTTTCATTTTTTTAATGATGTACCCCCTTATCGTTTTATGCAAAATCCAAATGCATGGAAATCCAAACTTGGAAATGGCATAACTTGGCTAAAAATAAACGAATTTTAACTCTGAAAGCGCAGAAGTGCTTGTTTTTATTAGCTTAACAAATCTGCAAACTTAAATATACTCTAATCTTAAATTTACAGATTTTCATTTTTTTAATGATGTACCCCCTTATCGTTTTATGCAAAATCCAAATGCATGGAAATCCAAACTTGGAAATGGCATAACTTGGCTAAAAATAAACGAACTTTAACTCTGAAAGCGCAGAAGTGCTTGTTTTTATTAGCTTAACAAATCTGCAAACTTAAATATACTCTAATCTTAAATTTACAGATTTTCATTTTTTTAATGATGTACCCCCTTATCGTTTTATGCAAAATCCAAATGCATGGAAATCCAAACTTGGAAATGGCATAACTTGGCTAAAAATAAACGAACTTTAACTCTGAAAGCGCAGAAGTGCTTGTTTTTATTAGCTTAACAAATCTGCAAACTTAAATATACTCTAATCTTAAATTTACAGATTTTCATATTTTTAATGATGTACCCCCTTATCGTTTTATGCAAAATCCAAATGCATGGAAATCCAAACTTGGAAATGGCATAACTTGGCTAAAAATAAAGCAATTTTAACTCTGAAAGCGCAGAAGTGCTTGTTTTTATTAGCTTAACAAATCTGCAAACTTAAATATACTCTAATCTTAAATTTACAGATTTTCATTTTTTTAATGATGTACCCCCTTATCGTTTTATGCAAAATCCAAATGCATGGAAATCCAAACTTGGAAATGGCATAACTTGGCTAAAAATAAACGAATTTTAACTCTGAAAGCGCAGAAGTGCTTGTTTTTATTAGCTTAACAAATCTGCAAACTTAAATATACTCTAATCTTAAATTTACAGATTTTCATTTTTTTAATGATGTACCCCCTTATCGTTTTATGCAAAATCCAAATGCATGGAAATCCAAACTTGGAAATGGCATAACTTGTCTAAAAATAAACGAATTTTAACTCTGAAAGCGCAGAAGTGCTTGTTTTTATTAGCTTAACAAATCTGCAAACTTAAATATACTCTAATCTTAAATTTACAGATTTTCATTTTTTTAATGATGTACCCCGTTATCGTTTTATGCAAAATCCAAATGCATGGAAATCCAAACTTGGAAATGGCATAACTTGGCTAAAAATAAACGAATTTTAACTCTGAAAGCGCAGAAGTGCTTGTTTTTATTAGCTTAACAAATCTGCAAACTTAAATATACTCTAATCTTAAATTTACAGATTTTCATTTTTTTAATGATGTACCCCCTTATCGTTTTATGCAAAATCCAAATGCATGGAAATCCAAACTTGGAAATGGCATAACTTGGCTAAAAATAAACGAATTTTAACTCTGAAAGCGCAGAAGTGCTTGTTTTTATTAGCTTAACAAATCTGCAAACTTAAATATACTCTAATCTTAAATGTACAGATTTTCATTTTTTCCCATATTGTTAATGATGTACCCCCTTATCGTTTTATGCAAAATCCAAATGCATGGAAATCCAAACTTGGAAATGGCATAACTTGTCTAAAAATAAACGAATTTTAACTCTGAAAGCGCAGAAGTGCTTGTTTTTATTAGCTTAACAAATCTGCAAACTTAAATATACTCTAATCTTAAATTTACAGATTTTCATTTTTTTAATGATGTACCCCCTTATCGTTTTATGCAAAATCCAAATGCATGGAAATCCAAACTTGGAAATGGCATAACTTGGCTAAAAATAAACGAATTTTAACTCTGAAAGCACAGAAGTGCTTGTTTTTATTAGCTTAACAAATCTGCAAACTTAAATATACTCTAATCTTAAATTTACAGATTTTCATTTTTTTAATGATGTACCCCCTTATCGTTTTATGCAAAATCCAATGCATGGAAATCCAAACTTGGAAATGGCATAACTTGGCTAAAAATAAAGCAATTTTAACTCTGAAAGCGCAGAAGTGCTTGTTTTTATTAGCTTAACAAATCTGCAAACTTAAATATACTCTAATCTTAAATTTACAGATTTTCATTTTTTTAATGATGTACCCCCTTATCGTTTTATGCAAAATCCAAATGCATGGAAATCCAAACTTGGAAATGGCATAACTTGGCTAAAAATAAACGAATTTTAACTCTGAAAGCGCAGAAGTGCTTGTTTTTATTAGCTTAACAAATCTGCAAACTTAAATATACTCTAATCTTAAATTTACAGATTTTCATTTTTTTAATGATGTACCCCCTTATCGTTTTATGCAAAATCCAAATGCATGGAAATCCAAACTTGGAAATGGCATAACTTGGCTAAAAATAAACGAACTTTAACTCTGAAAGCGCAGAAGTGCTTGTTTTTATTAGCTTAACAAATCTGCAAACTTAAATATACTCTAATCTTAAATTTACAGATTTTCATTTTTTTAATGATGTACCCCCTTATCGTTTTATGCAAAATCCAAATGCATGGAAATCCAAACTTGGAAATGGCATAACTTGGCTAAAAATAAACGAACTTTAACTCTGAAAGCGCAGAAGTGCTTGTTTTTATTAGCTTAACAAATCTGCAAACTTAAATATACTCTAATCTTAAATTTACAGATTTTCATATTTTTAATGATGTACCCCCTTATCGTTTTATGCAAAATCCAAATGCATGGAAATCCAAACTTGGAAATGGCATAACTTGGCTAAAAATAAAGCAATTTTAACTCTGAAAGCGCAGAAGTGCTTGTTTTTATTAGCTTAACAAATCTGCAAACTTAAATATACTCTAATCTTAAATTTACAGATTTTCATTTTTTTAATGATGTACCCCCTTATCGTTTTATGCAAAATCCAAATGCATGGAAATCCAAACTTGGAAATGGCATAACTTGGCTAAAAATAAACGAATTTTAACTCTGAAAGCGCAGAAGTGCTTGTTTTTATTAGCTTAACAAATCTGCAAACTTAAATATACTCTAATCTTAAATTTACAGATTTTAATTTTTTTAATGATGTACCCCCTTATCGTTTTATGCAAAATCCAAATGCATGGAAATCCAAACTTGGAAATGGCATAACTTGTCTAAAAATAAACGAATTTTAACTCTGAAAGCGCAGAAGTGCTTGTTTTTATTAGCTTAACAAATCTGCAAACTTAAATATACTCTAATCTTAAATTTACAGATTTTCATTTTTTTAATGATGTACCCCCTTATCGTTTTATGCAAAATCCAAATGCATGGAAATCCAAACTTGGAAATGGCATAACTTGGCTAAAAATAAACGAATTTTAACTCTGAAAGCGCAGAAGTGCTTGTTTTTATTAGCTTAACAAATCTGCAAACTTAAATATACTCTAATCTTAAATGTACAGATTTTCATTTTTTCCCATATTGTTAATGATGTACCCCCTTATCGTTTTATGCAAAATCCAAATGCATGGAAATCCAAACTTGGAAATGGCATAACTTGTCTAAAAATAAACGAATTTTAACTCTGAAAGCGCAGAAGTGCTTGTTTTTATTAGCTTAACAAATCTGCAAACTTAAATATACTCTAATCTTAAATTTACAGATTTTCATTTTTTTAATGATGTACCCCCTTATCGTTTTATGCAAAATCCAAATGCATGGAAATCCAAACTTGGAAATGGCATAACTTGGCTAAAAATAAACGAATTTTAACTCTGAAAGCACAGAAGTGCTTGTTTTTATTAGCTTAACAAATCTGCAAACTTAAATATACTCTAATCTTAAATTTACAGATTTTCATTTTTTTAATGATGTACCCCCTTATCGTTTTATGCAAAATCCAATGCATGGAAATCCAAACTTGGAAATGGCATAACTTGGCTAAAAATAAAGCAATTTTAACTCTGAAAGCGCAGAAGTGCTTGTTTTTATTAGCTTAACAAATCTGCAAACTTAAATATACTCTAATCTTAAATTTACAGATTTTCATTTTTTTAATGATGTACCCCCTTATCGTTTTATGCAAAATCCAAATGCATGGAAATCCAAACTTGGAAATGGCATAACTTGGCTAAAAATAAACGAATTTTAACTCTGAAAGCGCAGAAGTGCTTGTTTTTATTAGCTTAACAAATCTGCAAACTTAAATATACTCTAATCTTAAATTTACAGATTTTCATTTTTTTAATGATGTACCCCCTTATCGTTTTATGCAAAATCCAAATGCATGGAAATCCAAACTTGGAAATGGCATAACTTGGCTAAAAATAAACGAACTTTAACTCTGAAAGCGCAGAAGTGCTTGTTTTTATTAGCTTAACAAATCTGCAAACTTAAATATACTCTAATCTTAAATTTACAGATTTTCATTTTTTTAATGATGTACCCCCTTATCGTTTTATGCAAAATCCAAATGCATGGAAATCCAAACTTGGAAATGGCATAACTTGGCTAAAAATAAACGAACTTTAACTCTGAAAGCGCAGAAGTGCTTGTTTTTATTAGCTTAACAAATCTGCAAACTTAAATATACTCTAATCTTAAATTTACAGATTTTCATATTTTTAATGATGTACCCCCTTATCGTTTTATGCAAAATCCAAATGCATGGAAATCCAAACTTGGAAATGGCATAACTTGGCTAAAAATAAAGCAATTTTAACTCTGAAAGCGCAGAAGTGCTTGTTTTTATTAGCTTAACAAATCTGCAAACTTAAATATACTCTAATCTTAAATTTACAGATTTTCATTTTTTTAATGATGTACCCCCTTATCGTTTTATGCAAAATCCAAATGCATGGAAATCCAAACTTGGAAATGGCATAACTTGGCTAAAAATAAACGAATTTTAACTCTGAAAGCGCAGAAGTGCTTGTTTTTATTAGCTTAACAAATCTGCAAACTTAAATATACTCTAATCTTAAATTTACAGATTTTAATTTTTTTAATGATGTACCCCCTTATCGTTTTATGCAAAATCCAAATGCATGGAAATCCAAACTTGGAAATGGCATAACTTGTCTAAAAATAAACGAATTTTAACTCTGAAAGCGCAGAAGTGCTTGTTTTTATTAGCTTAACAAATCTGCAAACTTAAATATACTCTAATCTTAAATTTACAGATTTTCATTTTTTTAATGATGTACCCCGTTATCGTTTTATGCAAAATCCAAATGCATGGAAATCCAAACTTGGAAATGGCATAACTTGGCTAAAAATAAACGAATTTTAACTCTGAAAGCGCAGAAGTGCTTGTTTTTATTAGCTTAACAAATCTGCAAACTTAAATATACTCTAATCTTAAATTTACAGATTTTCATTTTTTTAATGATGTACCCCCTTATCGTTTTATGCAAAATCCAAATGCATGGAAATCCAAACTTGGAAATGGCATAACTTGGCTAAAAATAAACGAATTTTAACTCTGAAAGCGCAGAAGTGCTTGTTTTTATTAGCTTAACAAATCTGCAAACTTAAATATACTCTAATCTTAAATGTACAGATTTTCATTTTTTCCCATATTGTTAATGATGTACCCCCTTATCGTTTTATGCAAAATCCAAATGCATGGAAATCCAAACTTGGAAATGGCATAACTTGTCTAAAAATAAACGAATTTTAACTCTGAAAGCGCAGAAGTGCTTGTTTTTATTAGCTTAACAAATCTGCAAACTTAAATATACTCTAATCTTAAATTTACAGATTTTCATTTTTTTAATGATGTACCCCCTTATCGTTTTATGCAAAATCCAAATGCATGGAAATCCAAACTTGGAAATGGCATAACTTGGCTAAAAATAAACGAATTTTAACTCTGAAAGCGCAGAAGTGCTTGTTTTTATTAGCTTAACAAATCTGCAAACTTAAATATACTCTAATCTTAAATTTACAGATTTTCATTTTTTTAATGATGTACCCCCTTATCGTTTTATGCAAAATCCAAATGCATGGAAATCCAAACTTGGAAATGGCATAACTTGGCTAAAAATAAACGAATTTTAACTCTGAAAGCGCAGAAGTGCTTGTTTTTATTAGCTTAACAAATCTGCAAACTTAAATATACTCTAATCTTAAATGTACAGATTTTCATTTTTTCCCATATTGTTAATGATGTACCCCCTTACAAATTTTAAAAAATTTTTAAGATTAATTTTATTGTAAAATCCAATTTTCCAAATGCCATAACTTTGCCAAAAATGATATAATTTCCACTTAGATAACATTTCTATGCTAGTTTTTATTGCCTTTATAAATCTGCATACTTAATTTATAAATTCTGTTAGTTTTAAAATTTTATAAATTTTCATGATGTACCCCCTTACAAATTTTAAAAAATGTTTAAGATTAATTTTATGGTAAAATCCAAATTTCCAAATGCCATAACTTTGCCAAAAATGATTTAATTTCCACTCATATAACATTTCTATGCTAGTTTTTATTGCCTTTATAAATCTGCATACTTAATTTATAAATTCTGTTAGTTTTAAAATTTTATAAATTTTCATGATGTACCCACTTACAAATTTTAAGAAATGTTTAAGATTAATTTTATTGTACAATCCAATTTTCCAAATGCCATAACTTTGCCAAAAATGATTTAATTTCCACTCAGATAACATTTCTATGCTTGTTTTTATTGCTTTTATAAATCTGCATACTTAATTTATAAATTCTGTTAGTTTTAAAATTTTATAAATTTTCATGATGTACCCCCTTACAAATTTTAAAAAATGTTTAAGATTAATTTTATTGTAAAATCCAATTTTCCAAATGCCATAACTTTGCCAAAAATGATTTCATTTCCACTCGGATAATATTTCTATGCTAGTTTTTATTGCCTCTATAAATCTGCATACTTAATTTATAAATTCTGTTAGTTTTAAAATTTTATAAATTTTCATGATGTACCCCTTTAAAATTTTTAAAAAATGTTTAAGATTAATTTTATTGTAAAATCCAATTTTCCGAATGCCATAACTTTGCCAAAAATGATTTCATTTCCATTCGGATAACATTTCTAGCAAAACTAGCATGGAACAGCTTTTCAATTCGAATTTATTTGGCAAAAAATCAATAGAATTGAATTTAAGCCTTTTACCATTTACTTTCATGCATATGAAAACATAAGGCTTAATATGCAAACCCCAATTGGCTTCAAGATAATCAAATTTCGGTATAAATATTAAAGTGCAGAGGAATCTGTTTATCTGAGAGATATTTTCCCCTCGGCAGCCTGCACTTTCGATAAGTTTCCGGCTGGCAAACACTCGCCTGGTATTTTTTGGCTTTTCCGTTGTTTTCCCCCAGCAGAACTTTGCAGACGGTCCAAGGCAGGTTGCTCATACGCACAGTTGCACCACAAGGCTGTTTAGGGGGAGCTTCCGGGGGGAGGGGGATTGGCAGCGAGGGGCTAGCGGGATCCGACAGTCATTACCGCCAAAGTTTTGTCGGCCAACGTACTTTCGAGACAGCCATCTCATGGGCATCGAATTATGACACTTTTAGTGGTTTCTGCTAACTATGCGGGAGCAAAGGAGAGATGGAGAGATGGAGAGGGGGCAAGGGGGGAGGGAGCACTGGCATCCAGCGAGAAATGGCAACAGGACACGGAGCAAGGAGCAGAGAGATCCCTGCTAAGGGCAGACACAGACCCAAAACTGTCTTTGTATTTTAGCAAGTTTTGCCTTTAGGATTTGTTTGCAACTTTACTTCGATTTCAGGCAACACAAAACTTGCAGTCAAACAGAGTCATTCCGGCTTATAGTTTCGCTTGTAAATCAGCTGAAAACTATCTCAGATTTAGTAAATTTTACATAAATTTATAAACAAAAATATACTTTTAATTTGGTCTTGGAATATTTTAAAGTTTAAAATATCAAACCCCCAAAGTTCAGAACAAACCCCTGCGATTTGCTTATATTGTAGTTCTCCTTCGTTTCAGACAATGTTTTCATTTCCATCCTTTTCTTTTTTTTTCATTTTTCATTTCCCATTTCGGTTTTTGTTTTCTGCTGCTTTTTACTTAAAAGTTTATCAATAAAATTATGACAGAAAACTTTTTAATTTGACGCACAATAGTCGTAGACACGAAATCCGCATGCGTTTGGGGACACATACCGCCTCGTACTCGTCCTCGTAGCAGTTTATTCGATTCAGTTGCAAGGAGACAAGACAAATAAATAGGAAAAATATATATATCATATAGTATATATGGGGAATAAAGTCATCAGCCTATCACAGAGATAAAATTCAGGCACGGGGAACAAGGGGCGTGTGGCTCAGCCCTTGAGGCTCTTCAGCTTGTTCTTCTTCTCCACCGCCAGGCTGTTGGCGAACTGCTTGTCCGCCTCGGCTTTGTACTCAGCCAGATTGTAGCTTGTGGCCTGAAAAGAATCAGGGAAACCAATAGTACACACAGCGAAAATGGTTTGTATGTTATTTAGCTTACATTGAGGGCAGTGTTGAACTCCTTCATGGCCAGTTTCTGGAGTCCCCGATAGTTCCTGCCCAGAATGCGGCCCAGCTCGTAGCGGGAGATCGAAAAGGGGGTGGTGGTTTCCTCGCTGTTGCTGCCCGTCTCCTCGCCGCTGAGGGACTGTGGACAAAGAGGGTTGGTTACTATCCAAATACCATAAATTGTGGCAAGATCCTGGCTAACCGTCTTCTCGGTGGTGATTCTGGGACTACTCGTTGGCTTCTGCGGACCCGGATCGCTAAACTGCTCGTTCACCACATTGTATATGTCATTCAGGGTATTGCGGGTGTCCGTGTATTGCTAATAAAACCAAGAAGCATATATATACAGATATATCATAGCTATATATTTATAGTTATAGTTACGCACATCCACAATCAGGTTCTTGGTGATGACCATTTTCTGAAAAAAGTCCCAGATAATGCCACGCTTGTGTCGCACATGGGGCGAGTCCCTGGAGCTGTGATCCTGATCCTTTCCATGCACCAGGACCAGGCTCATCAGCAGGATGCTGACAATTAGTGACACCAACCTTAGTTTTTCACCCACTGCAAAAGAAAGAATACAATAAAAATATAATATATTTTCCATTACTGCAATGGCTCTTTCAGTGATTAATCCCTTGCAAATTGTATCGATCAATGGCAGATTCTGTCGTCGGGCCAGCGAAATAGCGACAGCAGTAGAAGTGACACGCCCCCAAAGAGGCGGTGCATAAATCATGTTCGGTGACAGTTTGAAAAAGGGAAAAAGCGAAATTTAAATGGAAATTGGAGCGGCGAAAGGCGAGTCCCAATGGCAAAAACAGAAAGGCGTCGAGTGCCAATGTAACCAGACAATATTTGCAATCTTTATAATCACTATTTGCCAAAGAAATCTAAATAAATAGAAATCAAACAGTAAATGCAGATATATATCTTTATAAATCACTTGTAAGAAGCTGAACATAACTCTCAACTTGCTCAGGTTTTCCTTTGTCTTTTTGCAATGCATTTCCCACACAAATTGAAAGCCATGATAATTTTCCCACTGACGGAAAGGCGTTTGTTTCGCTTAGCATAATGGCATTAGGTCGCGGAGCCCCTGAAAGTATGCAGCTGAAAGGGCGGGACAAACGAATTTGCAATATTTAGTCAACTTTTGTGCAAAGCCGCGTACTCAGCTCTCGTGTAAAATTCGCCATTTTCCCCAGTTTTCCCCCCTTTCCCATTTGTTTTTAATGCGCGTAATTAGGAAAATTGCACAAGTAGCTTAATAAATTTTTACATTTTAATTGCATTTTTGCCGGCAAAAACAGAAAAACTGAAAAACAGCAAATATTCAAATGGCATTTAATGTGGCTCTGTATCCGTGTTATTGACACAATTCGGTTGGGCTGGCCGTGCGTTTTGTTGTGTGTTTTGTGTTATTTAAGCCCCTCTGGGCTAAAAGAGTTAATAGAAAACAGCAATTGGCCGCGGGTAAAGGCCAAAAACTGTCCGCTTAATTGTTTGCCCATAATTTCCAATGCAATGTGAAAATAATTTAAATTATTTCAATGCCAACGTACCGATGCAGTCGTTGCAAAAACAATGATTATATTATTATTATATTTGCAACATTTTGCTGGATTTTGTGCCCGATTATGTCGCAATTGAAAATGCAATGACCTTTTTAATGGAGGGGAATCAGGAGTGGGAGGGAGCAGTCGGAGCGAAATGCAGACTTGATAAAATTATGGGCTGAATAAATTTCACAAATTATGAAAAAATATTATGTAAATTATTATTTGAATCTTTTGCCTGCTTTCATTTCAATTTGTACATCTCCACAGATGTATGCCTATCACTGTATTTTATTGGTTACTTTATTTAAATGGTTTATGCATTTCTCTCAGTGCTCTGCTGACGGACATTAATGAGGAAATCAATTCGATTGGATCGCCAACCATTTGCCACTTTACGGCGGGAAATCTGATTGATGAGTAGTACAGAGCGAGAAAAAAAAAGGTTTTCAATCACAATAAATATGCATATTAAAATAGAAAACCCATATTAGTTGAGATATATTATTTTATAACCAGAAATATAATCTAAATTTGTTCAAAATAAATAAGTATTCATTAACTACATTAGAAATCTTCTAATTAATAAATGAATATAGTATAAGTTACCCAATTAAATGCTTTGAATTTCCAATGTTTTCCCAATGTATTAGCTTGTTACCTTGGCCACCAATTTTGGAACTCTTCCTCCTAGCTCCTTCCCCATCCCAAAACCCATCCCATTCCCATGTGCAATGCATGACCCGGTATTGCTGAGCGGGGAAGTCAATTGCCTTTGGTAGACAATCGTTTGATGCTTTAATGCTACTCAAGTGCTCAAACTCTTTTGCCAGGCGAATGATGATGCAACAACAACAACAACAAATGGGGGGCAAAAAAAGAAAAGAAAAACAACCTGAAGCAGAACGAAAAAAGCACTTGAAGTGAAAACTTTTGCTTTTTCGAGAGCGTTCTATGTTCTCCCCCGTTCTTGCTCCCATCAAAAGCAATGCCATAAAAATGCATGGCCCACACACACACACACACACACACACACACACACAGTGGAACATATGCATATCCTTATTCCCATAGATTGCCTGTTGTAGCGTACGGCAATCAGCAGGAAAAGCAGAAGGATCTCCGCTTTCGAAAACTAGAAAGAAAATAAAAAACGGAACACATAACAGACAAACATTTCATTGAGTTGAGTCGAGTTGCGAAGGCGGACGAGGGGGAGTGGGGCAAGTGGGGGGCTAGTGGCTGCTCTTGAGCTGTGCGAAGCATCTTTGGAGCCAAAGTTCTGGCCCACGGCTGCTGCTGCATCCTTACACCATCGCTGCTTTCCTCTCAACTCCTTTTGGCATATGAGCAAAGTGATTGCTTAATTGCCAAAATTCATTGCACAGATTGATGGGGTGGCAAGAGACGAGGGGGGATTGTGGCAATAGGAAAAATGTGAAAATGCCAAATGGAAAGCCTAACTTAGGGAAAACCCCTTCTATGAAAATAACATAATATTCTCAGTTGAAATATGAATATTTTTTATGAATATATTAATACATTAAATATAAATAATATTTAATATTTAGAAACATAAAAGTAACAGAAAACATAAAGCACTTAGCAAAGTTCCTCTGAGCAGAAGAAAAAAACATAAAAGAAAGCAGAGCTCGAAATCGGTAACTGTTGTTCTTTGCCTTGGCTTTTGCTGTCTTAGGCAAAGGATACTCTTTCTTCCTGCCCCCCGGCCCCTCTGCTGATAACCCGTTGCACTCATCCGTTTTTTGGACCTTCTCCCCTCTGGCAGTTGTTGTGGCTCCCACAAGGTTTGTCCCCAGTCGGCGGCATCCTGCTCTATCCAGCCGCTGTTTGCTTTGACAACTTTGTCGCCCGCTCTCTCTCTCTCTCTCCGCCTCACCTGGGCGATTCTTCGTCTTCGTTGTGTTGCCATTATCAGCGTCTTGGCTATTATTGTTGTTGTAGCAGCCGCTGCTTGAGCATTTTAATTATGCCCTAATGGCGCATAATAGCTGTCCCGTTCCCACACCGACTTTTCCGGCTGACTCCCATTACGCTCGGACTAGCGGGGCGCATTGGCATTTCTGGGGCGCCTCGCTTTCTTTGCCTCCAACTTTGTCCATTTTTCGACTAGATTTTCAGTTAAGTTTGCCCGCTGCCACCCACTCTCCCACTCGCTTTTCCGCCTTCGCTCTTTGTCTTCAGGTAAATTTGCACTGGCCCGCAGCTGGGAAAACCCTTTTTTCACTGCCCACCTACCCTGTAAGGAGAGTAATCCAGGGAAGAGTGGGAATATTGGATTCAACTTGAGGAAAATATTTAATACACTGCAATTTAATATATATAATCTCTACTATATATATTTTTTTAATTATGCGATAACTTTAATTAAATATATAGAAAGGATATCATTTAGTCCTTGCTAATGTCGCTTTTGCCCAATGCCTTTTGGCTTTTCCACTATTCGGATGATGGCATTGCCGCCCCACTGCCCCTTACCTCTTTGGCCCCTGCTTCTTCTTCATTTTGCTTACTTTTGTTACCAGTTTTTCGGCAATTCTCGTTGCACTTTTGTGCACGCTTTGATTATTTTATTGCCCAACCCTACACCCTCTCGTCCTTGTTCAAACTTCATTTGAAATTAAAACTTTTTCGGCCGAGAGGGAGAGAGCTGGGTGGTGGGTGGGTGGCTATCGCATTCTTGATTATGTTTTCCAACTGGCTCATCAACTGGCCAACAAAACTTTGTAATTATATCAATGAGTGCCGGCCGCAGGGAAATCGGATGGGAGGGAGTCTTGGCATTTAAATCGCACTTTCAGTTGGCCAGCCAAAAATCAATCAATTTTCGTCTCAGCTCTCAAAATATTTTTGCATGGCATTTCAATTAAATTTGATTTGATTTGATTTGATGCAATGCCGAGCAATGCAACTGGATTCGATTCTCAGAGCTCTCTCTCAAGCTATTGGTCTGGCACAGGCCAAGAAATATTTTAAAGTTATAGGTGGGTGATCTTTTTTTTTTTTAATTTTGGTAAGCAAACTTTAGAGGCTTTCATATGCTTAAATATATTCCAAATTTATAAACCATCTTTTATGTTTTAGATTTCATTTTATTCTTGTAATTTGAATCCTTTGTTTTTCCCTGTGCACTTTCCCCACTTTCTTCGTCTCTCTTTATCCCTCTCCCTCTCTGTCTGTGTGGGTAAACACACTTGCACAAAGCCATATGATGAGAGGGAACGCGAGACCAGAGGGGGGAAGGGAGAAAGGATAAGGAGTTTGTGGGCGATGTGACGATGTGCCTGCCATATTGTTCATGTAACTAATGATACAATCACACACACACACACAGAGAGGCAGTGCGACAATTGCTGCCTTGGATCTCGCCTCATTTTGCATTTGCATGCTAAGTACCAATTAAACGAGACTTAAGAGCGATTTAAATGTCCTCGATATGTTGTCGCTGTGTGCGAGTGGGTGTCTGCGTGTGTGTGCCGAGGCTGCCTAGTCCCCCGGGTGGCACAGTGGCCCCCGCCCACAAGTGTAATCACTCAGTGGAGATGTCCTGAATAAATTAGGAGGCATCTCCACAGGAATTGGGATAGGCGGCAAAGCAGCTGAATATTTAATTGAGCAGCTAAAGAGTTAAGGTTGCTTAATTATTATAAATTAATAAATTGAATTGAGAACAATAAATGAAATGAAATGCTTCATAGAAAACTATTCGAGAACTGTTAAAAATATTTCACAAACTAATTTTTGATTATTTCCAAAAAATCTCTGAGTCATCCCACTGTGCTCCCGGATTGGCAGCATAAATTATGCGAATCGATGGCTTCTTATCAACATTTGTCACTGCAGCCCCCCCACACACACACACACGCACAGCTGTCCACCTGCGAAATGCATTTACCATTTACCCCATTTACCCCTTTTGCCAATTTTCCCATTTTCCCGTTGCATCCCCCTCCCCCAGCGCATTTTGGCCCAAAAACATTTTCCTGCACCTGACTGCAATTCGATTTTCATTTTGGCAATTTCAGTTTCAGTTTCAGAGTTTCGATTTCTGTTTCTGTTTTGGTTTCGTGCACAAAATTATCGAGTTACATTTTCGGGAATTTGCGCTGATTACACACACGCATCTAGCCCCTTTTCTTTTTTCCATTTTGTTTTCCTTTTTTTGTGGACCATTACACCCACCACCACACCTCCCCCCCGATGCGATTGATTCAACCCGTTGAGTTTTTGGTGCTTTGGCCGGCACTTGGCGTAATGTAATGAAAAATAAATAAATCCAACGTGGCCATAAACCTGAGCAGTCATAAAATGTGTGTGTTTATTGAAATTAAAACCTGGCCAAGGGAGGCAGGTGGGCGTGCGGGCGGGAGGAGGGTTAGGTGTCGAGATCATAAAACTAAAACAGAGACACAAACTTGACCGAAACTCTTGCATAATAAATGCTAATAAAGCTTTACGATGATGGGCGGAGGGCTGGCTGACCCAAGGACATACACACAAGCACACACACACACTGGGAACAAAAAACAACAAAAAAATATGTTAGATCTGCCACCCCCCTCCGCTCCTTTGGGTCTTGGGCCCCACGTAAAAGTTAAACAACACGAAATTCCATTAAGCGAATGGATTGCCATTCATAACTGTCCTCGGGAATGTGTGTCTGTCTATCTGTGTGTGTGTGGGTGTTTGTGGGTGAGTGGGGAAGGGTGTTCGTGTAAACAACAACAAAAACCGGGCTACAAAAGTTGCCTGAAAATGTGTGCCAGCCATTTATTGATATCCCGCCATGAAGGGATAAGGAGAGGTTCAGGGCAAGGGCAAGGACAAGGCAAAGGTAAGGTAAGGGAAGAAGAAGAAAGAAAGAGTTAAAGGTTGCAAAAATTATAGAAAGTCATAGGCCATTTTCTAACCAAGAATCTAAAGATATAAATTAAACTTAGCCCAGTAATTACTTTGCTCTTTATAGCTTAGAAAAACTTTTATTAAATGATATATATTTCGATTTTTGTATATTAAATAATAATATTATTAAAACATTCTATATACTTTTCTAAATACAAAGCCCAGTTGCTAACCCTTTAATGGAATCAAAGCTAAATGGGGCTCCAGCTGAATTCCGAGGAAACCGAGAAACCAAACCACAGGCCACCACTAAAACAGAACCGCCAGAAACACACACACCGACGCACACAAGGAGTGCACACAAACAAACAAGGATACTTCCCCCCCCCCCCCTTTTTGGGCCCCCTTCGGACCCCCTTTTGGTCTCCCCACCCAACCCCCCTGGCGCATTGCTTTCATGTGTTTACTTTTGGACATCGCATAAAGGTGACCAGACTCTGTGATATGTCATTTATTTCCAGCGCCGGGCGCGCCCGCCATTTGTAAACTCAACCGGAAAATTGCTTTTCTCAGCGCGTAGTGTTCACCGCGCCAGTTTTCCCTGCTAATGGCCGGCTAAAAAAATAAGGGAAACCCGAAAAATATGGCATACGAAACGAGATAAAAGGCAAAGAAAATATACACAGGAATTTAAAGCTAGTGCCGCGGGAATCACAAACTGTTTACTGTTGTAATTAAATTTTGCAATCGAAAGGTTCGTTCGCCGCCGTCTATTTAATTGTTTGGCATCAACATTATTCCAAGGCAGAATGTGGCTGCTGTTCCGGCCACGGGGGCGTATACGTGATCTTCGAGGCGAGCTCATAACTCATATAACGTATACGCCCCATCGTCTTGGCCCGACTACGTGCCAACTGTCAAAAAGCGGCATCCCGCAGCGCAGGATACTCCAGCTCCTCCTGCCCCTCCTGCCCCTGCTGCTCCTCCCCGCCACCCCGATCTCAAGTCAAGTCAATAAATAAACCATACATATTGATATGGGCATGTGTGCTCCCCCGGCGGGGGATTGCTGCAAACTTTAAGTTATCCTCCCGCAGAAATATATACGAACTTTAGCGTATAATTTTTAATCCACCACCGCCGCCGCACCACCCCGCACCACCCATCCGGGCGCTCCTATTTCCTCAATGCAGCTGCATAAATACATTTGTTCGACTGCTGATTCCATATGGCTCGATAATATTTATCCGGCAACTGTCGAGTTCCCACAGCAGTGGGCGGGAAAACAAGGCCAAATGAATGCCAAAAGGGGGGGTGGCGAATGAGAAACCGAAATTAGTTGAGATTTCCAGCCAAGTTGTGCACTTCATAGCGCCTTGCATGTATCGATTTAGTAGTTGCGAAGGGAAAGGCAAGGGCTTTGCCGAACTATGCCTTAAATGAATGGATTTTTAGATATATTTGGCAATTGGTTATTGGACTTTAATAATAAATAAATTAATGGATTTTTACTCCGAAGCATTCTTGAATTATTTATGGTTACTTGCTTGGCCTTAAAGATGTCTTAGTTTTAGTTAATCAACTTGTTCAAGGCTTGGTTTACATTTCACATTTTGAAATACTGTCGCCTAGGAAATGTTTACAACATTTCTTCACCCGAAAACAACACAAAGTCCTAAAATAAAAATATTTATTATTAGCTGACCCACCGCTTGACGTTTCAATATTTGCCAAACGCTTCGCTATGCCTGCATAAACATTTCCCTTGGCTAATCAATTTGTATCTACCTGCACGGCGATGACACTCATAAAGTGTGATTGGACAAAAAACAATAAAAATAAACCCTCAAAGTGGAATTGAGAAAAAAAAACAACAATATCAAATGCTAATCATGCAACAACTATCAGCGACAAACAAACAACCACAACAACAACAAACGAAGAAATAAAAAATATAAAAAACTGAAGGCGACCTTGACTTTCATACCAAAAACCCCGAGCAGCGACGACAACAGCCGCCAAGGTCATTCGCCAGCTCTTGGCCAACTCTGATGGTTTTCTCTGATTATTTTGGCCGGATTCTTTCGACCAGTACCGTACATACATATATGCGCTTTGGGAGCCGGTAAAAGCCAGCCGACCGACATTGACAGGTGGTAATTGATGGGCGAGGGCCGGACCGGACTGGGTTTCTTTCAGAGTCAATTGTCTCCACGGCATTTGGCTTTTGATTAGCATTCAATTGGCCACTGGGCCGGCTCAAAATTTGGGTTTGGAGAGTCTCTGTGGGGTTTCTCGAATGTATGATTAATGCTTACGTGAAGGTAATGACATTTTTGGGGGCCAAAAGGGAACTGTTTTGGAAATAATTTAACGTTGATACTTGGTCAAGTGAATATAAAAGGTTAATTAGAAAATGGAAACCTTTTGCTTCAAATAAATATTAATTATCCAATGGAAAAGTTACTTTTCTGGCAACATGTCAACTTCAATTATAATAGTAAATTTTCTTGCTGGAAAATATATGGCTTCTATTACCCAAGAGTTTCCTCCAAACATTTACTTTGTCGCTTGATTAACTTTGATTGATTTCCATTCGAGATATTTCGTCTGTCATGTTGTCTCTCCGCTGAAACATTTCCTCCGCCTGCGTAACTGAAAAATACCAGTTGCGTTTTCTTCCCCGCTTTCCCAGAGCCGTCTATCAATCTACAGAAAATGCACATACATATTTGTCATGATATGTTAATCTGTCGGATGCGTTGCACAATCGCTGCAGCAGCCGCTGCTGCATCAGCTGCGAAGGCGAACGCGTCAATTTACTAAATTTACCGAACTCGACTCGAGGAGAGGCGTCGTAAAGCGGCATTTCGCAGCAAGTGAGGCTTGGCAATTGGGTCAAAATTGTTTACACGCCGCTGCGCATGCGTCGCTGCCTTCCAAGACAACAAAAATATATACAAAAAACTACAGAAAAATCGCAGCAAAAGCGATTTAAAATTCACCAACAGAAAATCAACTTCATCCATTTTTATTTATTTGCCTTCATGCCTCTGCGTGGAATTTGGCTTTTTGTTGATCTTTCGGCTTTGGAGCGTCAGGTGTCTCAAGGCCGTTGAAGATTTCGTTTGATCTGTTGACTCTACAAGCATCTTGTTATCGGTGCGATGCTCACCTGTCGTGACCCGTGGGAGCCGAAAACTGGAGCAAGGGAAACCGGCTTTCAATAGAGTGAAAATTAATGCAGGAAAAGATAAAACCCGAATTTTCACAGGTGTTTTTCTGCTTTATTTTGGCTGTGCTAAATGCCTTAACAATAATTTTCAGAAAGACAAATCATAGTAAAACATTATCCATAATGTTTGTTGATTGATTTATATTAATTTTGGGAAAAGAATTTATTTTTATTATAATTATACAAAATGTACACTCACAGACACAAAAAAAAAACAGAATATACAGATTTTAAACAACATGGCTAAGACCTATCCTAGCTAAAAAAAATTTCAAAATTTCCAAGAGGCCAGTTTCCAAATTTACCAATTTCAATTGCACACATTTTCGCATATTTTTTTCCAGCACACACTCGTTAAAATTCTTGCCCAACACAGACACCAAAGCGTTAACAAGCAGAGGTCAGCAATGGGTTACTGTTGGCGTCGCTTGCCAAACTCACAAAAGCCAAAAAACAAAAAAAGCATATATATTTTTATTTCCAAAAATATTTGTAACTTGAAGTGCAGCACGGCCACAAAAAATAACGACGAAAAAATGGAAAAAACAAACAATGAAACTCACTTTCACGTGGCTCGCTAATCAATCGGCCAATCAATCGACACTTGAAAACAGATCAATAGCTTTCGAGTACAAATCGAAACCGAAATCGAAACTGAGACCGAAACTAAATTGAATTTGAAAACGAAAACAAAAACGAAATCAAAATCGAAACTGAAATTGAAATTGAAACTGAAACAGAAATCGAAACTGAATGGCGGCCGCTTGAAACTCCAACGAATCCACCGGCAACTTTGTTAACTTGGTTACTTGATTTTGGCGCACGCGAATGAGTACTAAATTGTTTAAACTTTATGCAGCCTCAAAAACACTACAAAAACATATAACCGCCGACGTCGACTGCGGCAGCGGCAGCATGGCAGAGGGTTTTTCAAAAAGCCAAACCTGGTGGATACGAGGCGCCAGCACAGTGGCAGCGATCGGTTAGCTCTTTGGAACTTTTTGAAATAGCAAAAGTTTATATTTTAAAGTTAAGGAATCAATGTATAATTATTTATAATATTTAAAAATTAATTAATACATTGAAAGCAGATTTTCTAATGACTTATTGAAAATTGATTACAATTTTTGCTCAGTTCAATAGAAAAATATTACCATTCAATTTGAATTTTCAAAAATTTACAATATTAATTTCTTTTAATATTAAAATAAGAATCTAGTTTAACAAAATATATTTATTTAGCTTCATGTCAGCCACAAACCCCACTGTGCCAAGTCAGGCTTGAGAAGTGCAGCCTGAGTGACGCCGTTGACGGCGGCCGCGCACGAAGCTGTAAAGTAAACGCTGTAAACGGCACAAGCTGCAAATGCTGTTCCAGCAACAACATCGGCAGCAGCAGCAGCAGCAGCAGCAACAATATTAACAACAATATGAACAATAGCAACAAAGGCGCGTTAAGAGCTCAGCTGACACGGCTAAAAGCCGCTGGCATTGCATAAGAGCGAGACCAGTAATGGACACTCGCACAATGGGCCTTGGCCGGGGAATGGAGATCAGAGATCAGAGATCAGAAACCAGAATCCAGAGGCATAGGCCAAGGCAGAACAGAGTCCAAGAATCGCATAGAAAGGGCAATTACCCTCAGATTTTATTGTTTTAAAACTTTTAAGCATTCTGAATTGCTATGATTTAAGTTCATAGTGCTTAAGCACAATTTTAAATTAAACAAACTATTTTCACAGCCTAAGAATGCATAGAAACCCCTGCTTCATTATTATTAATCAGTAACTTTGAAATTCGAAAGCTCCGGATCAGGTTGCAATCGAAAATTTAAGAAAATCCCAATTAAACAATAGCTCAACTTAGCTGGAATTAAAGCCAAATAATAAATTGTGCTTGCGAATTGCCAACAAAACTCGTCCAGCAATTTATAAAGACAGCAGCCAGCCAGGTGCAATTTTATTTTTTTGTTGTACAAAAACCATATGCTACAGCCATGATTTTCAGGTGGCTTTGTTGCTTCTGTTGTTTATGCAATAATCGCACTAATTGAAACGTTTTGTCAGGAGCCACAACAACAATTAAAGCGGCAACAAACAGCGGCGATAACGCCATCAAACACAGGGACAAAAAATAAATAAATAAAAACAAAGACAAACCCCTCTCGGAGCAGCCTCCCTCTCTAATTGCCATCATTTTTATGATAGTGCAAAAAAAACAAAAAGAGACACAATTTTTTGCACTTTACTTTTTGGTTACAACTAAACATTTTTTTGATATGTTTATCACACGACCAGCAACGACGACCGAAAAGCAAGCACCAGAAATTAAATAAAATAAAAAAATCAACAACAATTTTCACTCCGGATGCGTTTGGAATGTAAGTTTGGGTTTTTTGGACACCGACATTTAAAGACCGGAACTGAAATGGGTGGAAAATGCACAAAAATGCATGAAAACAGAGCTTGCAATGAAGGTCCTGAGCCAGGGATACCTCGCACGAATTTAAGAGCCGCCCCACCACCTCCTGCTATTTATTAGCATACAAAATTCGTCCAAAATAGCACTAAATGTAAGTTTGTAATCCATTTTACTTATGGTCAGACATCTTACTTGTATTAAGGATAAATTCTTGCAACTATTTCACATTCATTCTCACTTTTGTGTGATTAATTAAGTAAAATGTCGATGCGAGTCGTGTTCGAGTTGAGTTTGAGAATTGTAAACGAGAATAAAATGTGCACAAAATGCTCTCAATTAAGCTCGTTGCATGTCCGTTTGTTTGTGTAAACAAATACATTTTTATTTAATTAAAATACTGAAAATAAAAGTAAAACTCACACACAGCCAGCGACACATTTGCAGATAAACTTTTATGGCATTAAATGCAAAAATGCCGCCAGACGCAGATGCAATGAACGAAAGCAAAAGCCTCCTTTAAGCCCTTTCCTGTCTAAATGCCACGCCCATTTTTTGGGGGGGTTGCCAGGCTTAGCAGATATTTATAGAAACTATGGAAGCTTTTTTTTATTTTTATTTTTAAAATTTAATAAAACAAATAATATGGGAATTTGTAAAAAGCTCTTTAAGACTTTTCCAAAAAATAAAATAAAATATGGAGAACTCCCAAGGATATATTTATTTTATTTTAATGATTTTAATTATTTAATTTAATTTAATTTAATAATAATTACTTGAAAAGAAAATTAATGAATTAGTAATAAACAAATAGTAAATACTTTTAAGATCATTTTGTAAGTAACAAAATCCCCCTTTTATTGCCTTGTTTGCGGGCTTATATTTATAAATAATATAAAGCAGATTACTATATATCCTTGCCCATCGTCCGATTCCCTATGGGTGGTGTGCACTCTGCATTTGTATTTGGGCATTTGTTTTGGGCATAAATGAAATATGCATAACGTAATATGCAGTTGGTAAAATGTCGGTTTTTGGTATTTGTTAAAGTATTTTGTCGGCCTTTTCATATTATTGTTTTTACTTCCGTTCCACCTTTTCCTCTTTCTCTCTGGCTATAAAAGTTTATTCCTCAATATTGCTGCATATTTAAAATATATTAATTTCCCAGCAAAAAAAGAGAGAGAGAAAAAAAAGAATATATGTGCCAGCAAGTTGCAATTGCAACTTTTTGTTGCACGCTTTTCATTAGATTTCCATTTGATTGTCGAACAAAAATATGTCCCCTTCCTGTTTTTCTCCTTTTTTTCATTCACATTTATGAATGTATATTTCATGTCGCATTTTTGCTAAATAAAAATTCGCCAGAGCTAGGCAAAATTCTTTGGAATGGTCATAAAATGTCATTTTTGGCAATTTGCATTTAATTGGTTGAATTATGAGGCAGTTCGGTTAAAGACCAAACAATATTAGTTGACACACTGCCATTGCAGTCAGTAATATAGTTTTTGTTTTAATTTGAAGACTAAGGAATGCAGTATTTAACCGTACATTTTAAGAATAGATATTTTTAATAATTTTCATGGATAATTAATTATTTTAAAAAAAGTTTCACTAAATTATTTCCAATCTTCTTCTTTCCAAATATTTATTTTATTTAAAGTTTCATTCATATTTACAATTTGTAATTAACAAATCATTTTTAAAATAGTTTTATTCAAGTTTTCATATGGGATTTTTCCCTTTAACTTCCAGGACTTCCACAAACCACTTGTTGCTCTGGTTCTCTTTCCCTCTTTCTTCCCTGGAACTCACCACTGCTGTACCCAACTTCACCACACTGACAGGACACACGAAGTGGAGTCCTTTGACATTCGTTCTCAGTTGCTTGGGGCCATTGAAGCAGACTACATGCGGCCACATGAAATTGTTGCCGGAAAATGGCACAATGTCGTCTTTGTGGCAGGGAAAAGCGGGTTAGACTAGAAACTTGGGGAGGGGGGGATGCCACCCCACCACATAACAATGAAAATATAATTTTAGTGCCTAGTAAAAATCCATGGCTATGGATAAAAATGTTCGTTACGCTTCGCTTTCCCTTGCTCGATTTTCCCTTTGCTCAGTTATCCCTTGCGTGCCGCCAAAAAAAGGGGGACATGAAAAACTGGCAGCAGAATGTAACCAAAAATATATATGTATCCACGATATATATATATTTTCGTTGGCCATATTATTAAAAAGGAAATCGCCGAAACCAAAGGCGGGGAAAACTATGAAAATGATATCGAGGCAAGTCAAATTTAATTTCACGCTTTCCTAGTTTTCGCTCAAGCCAGGAAAATTACTAATATAAATGAAAATCTAATAAACCATATAGGGAGAAATTCTGGTGGAGCATTAATGTAGCCAAAAGTATTATATTTAAAATATTTTCAAGAGAAACAAATATAACTTCAATTACTATTTATTTTTAAGGGAACAACAAGAGAGATAAGAGCTTACCTCTACCCAAACATATTTAAAAATACTTCATTGTATTGTGCTGAAACTTTAAAAAATTCTCCGAAAAACTATGACAAACCTGGCCGAGTTGAAATAGTTTTTCCCTTTACTGGCGACACAGCTGGATTTCGGCAATTTCGCTGACGGAATTCGGCGAAAGTTGCGGATGAAAGTGAAACTAATTTTTATTTATGCGCAAGGCTCATGGACGAGGGGGGGATAAGTGCCCAGGAGTGAGAGGATAGGTGGAGCAGGAGGCGGAGGCCTAACACAAAATTGCCCAGCATTATGCCAAAGCAAATTGCAAACACAATGGGGAAGCAGGACGAAGGAGACGCCGACACATACACACACACACACACACACACACACACATGTGGCCGTAAACAATGAAATTTGTTGCTCACTTTTATGAGTTCCTTCCCTCAAACACCAGGCTCCAGTCAATGGGGAAGGGGGAAGGGGGTGGGCAGCATCAACATACTCGCCTGTTTGGCTGTTGAGTCCTTTTAGCCAATTTTAGTGTCTTACAATTTTCCGCATTGTCTCCGTTCCTGGCGCTCATCCTTCCCCCCGCACTTTCCTTGGCCACTTTCACGCCACTGTCATTGCTAAGCTTAAGTTGTAGCAGCATTTTTGCCTGACTCCTTGCCGTTGTTGGTTAAAAGCATCCTTAGCGCCCAGCCAGAAAAACCATATCAACTCGACAGGACAATGCGAGGAAGGAGAGAGCGCAGATTGTGCCACGAGAGGCAAATCACATGTATTGGAGATGGAACCGTGATGGATTACGAAAAAATGGAAGGGTTACAGTTTTTTTAAAAACAAATATTTATGGTAAAATTATGAAATAAATTTAGAATTTATAGTTCTTTGGCTAAATTATATTTAAAATGTATTTAACATTTAGTATTGCTCTGGCAATCTTTGAAATAATATTAATAACAAGGGTCTCATTAATCAATAATTATTATTGATTAAATATTATAATTAATATTCTATTTGTTTATTTCCCATTTCCAGATCTAGCAGTTTTCTGCTTTTTATGGATATTTTCCCCACCATCGTAGCTGCACGCTTCCACCCACAGTAACCGCCACTCACACAAGTGCACTCACCACCACTCCTCTCGGCAGGGTCACGCCTCCTTTTAGAGGCGCTGAGCCCGATCCTTTGGCCTGCGGAATCATTTCAGTTCCAGTTCCAGTCCCAGTCGTAATCTGCTGCGTTTAGTTTATTGCTCGCCATTTGTTGAAACAAAGGCAGCGTCCTCGGTGGGGGGAAGGGAAATAGAAATAGAAATAGGGTTTATGATGTGCTCCGCTTAAAAGTTATTAACTAAATTGTGTGCGCTTGAAATTGAATGCCGGTGTGCAGGATCAGGGGACCAAGGCTTCAGCCGCTTACGGAAATTTAATCACTTCAAGTGCTGCTGCTGCTGGGAAAAAGAGGCAAAGCTCGGCCGGGAGAGTCAGGTGTCCAAATGGTCAGCACGGAGAAGTGCAACTGCAAAGGCAAATGATAATCAAGGAAAGCTGGCAACACAATATTTTACAAAGGAGTCCCTAATGAGAAAATAGCAGGCTTAACAAAAAAACAAAAAAAAAAGGGAACTAACTGGTGGGAACTAGGATTCTTTCACTTAAAAATCCTTTATGTATTTTTGTAACTTTACTTTATGGAAATCGTCCTGTGTGCTTCGAACATTTTTGGGTTTAATGGCTGAGCTAAGGGCTTACTCCTTTCGCCACTTTCAGGACTCGCTTGCCCTCCTTGGACTGTCTGTGTTTTTGTTATTTGTTTGCTTGTTTGGAGGCTCACTGTGGCACCTCTGCAATTACAAGCTCTGCCGCCTTGGAGCATCAGCTCCCCCTCGAGGGGTGGCCCATAACTTGTGTCAAGCATCGCGGTCATATTGCAGCATGCCACACGGGGCAGCACGAGGGTTGCACTCAGAAATGTTGCCGATGGTCAGCTGGGGAATGCACAACTCAAAGGAGAAGGCTAAAGGCTGAAATTGCACTGGACTTAATCAGAAGTTTCAATTAAGAAGGGTTTAAAATCCTTTTGAGATCTTAGGTATTTTTTTTTCCTTAGGCAAACTTAATAAAGTAATTACATTCGACTTAGATATTGTCTTTACACATGTAATTTATTATAAATTATGTATGTTCTTATTATTTTTTGCAGTGCTCTTTTTTAGCTGGCCGACTTGCTGACTTGACCAAGTTTTTCTGGCTTCTGTGCTGGCCGCCTTTTTATTTTTTGCCGTTGCTGCCGTCTGTCTCTTTTGGCGGATATGCGCTCTTAGCGAAAATTGCATTTGGCCAAATGAGTGGAAGGGGGCCAAGATGTGTTGTAGCTGTGGAGGAAGTGGAAACAGTGTCCTGAGGGGAAGCTGCGGACCAAAGTCCAAGACGGACTCTTGATATATCATCTTTCATGCTCATTTGCACTTATGCGGGGACCCGCACGGGGAGGCACAGGAGGAAGGACAATAGTCAGAGGAGTGTTTAAAAAAATAGGAATTAAAAAAGGGAAAACAGTAGTAAGTAGCTCTATCTACCATTTATCAGTAATAGAAAGCACTGCAAAAAATGCCACCTAAATAGCGGACAAAATTAATGAATTAATAATATAATAAATAATTAATAAAGATTTAAATTAAATCAATTGGCACGTTTCCTTATCTGGAATTTAATGCTGCATTTTATAATAATAAATTATGTTCTATAAAAAATATATTTCTTATTTAAAATATTATACTCTTTGTACTCAAATTATTATTACTTCTCCCTTTGCATAATGTTTACCAACTCCACTTGTATTTTCTGCTGTTATTTTCATAAATTTCCTTGACAAAATGTAGACAAATTTGCCCTATAGCTATATATTTTTCCTATTTTTTTTTTTTGTGGATATTATAACCATTTTATTTGTTGGTAAACCATACACTGAGCCAAGCTAAATCGATATCTGATGTTATTTTTTGAGCTGTGCAATTCTTCGGTGGCTCGCCTCTAGTTCTCTTGGTTTTTCTATATTTTTTTCCCTATGATTCTGCCGGGTTCCTCCCATTGACGACGTCTTCAGGCTGGGCTGGGAGGACGAAGGGCCCAGGACAGGGAACCTTCGCCGTTTACCGTTGGCCGTTGGATGAGGAGGACGGCACCTGCTGCGAGTTATTTACAGCCACTGGAGGGCATTCCTTTCTTTCCTGACTTCCTCCTCATCGCTCCCGTTGTGTTTTCTATTTCTTTTTTTAGAGCGAGACCAGGAGCAGCTCGTCCTTGTACAGCTATTACACATTGCCGGAAGCATTTGAATGTGTTTATGTGTAAGCGTCTATCGCTCAAGTTGCCCGCAGCTGCCCCTCTCCCCACTTGTCCCCTCCATAACAGCAACTAAAATGTTTCCGTTATTAAGCTAAAGAAACACTTAACTTTGCGCCAGGATCAGCAAGGACGTCAGGTGCAATGAATATGCAGGCGGAAGCGGAGGGCAGGATAATGAGGGGGAGAGCGAGTGGAAGGCGAAACACGAAACTTTTGAGGTGTTTAAAACGTTAATTTGCTTTAGATTTTACAGGAGTTACTCCCTGCAACCCACCTCCAGGATATGCAGGAGTGTGTGAGAGAGTGTGTGTGAGTGATTTTCGCATTAACGCTTGCCACTTTGGCGGTTCGAGTCAACGGAGCACAAAAAACTGCTCGCCATTTTCTCCTGTTTTCCTTTCCCTTCAGTTTTTCCTTTTTTTTTTTAATTTTTTGCTGCTTTTGTTTGCTTGTTCAGAAATTAAGCGCAATGAAAACAAATAAAATTACTCACACACTCACCGGTGCAGTTTTCATTGAGCTTTAAGCGAAAATTCTGTGGAAACTCCTATGAAATTTAAGGATTAAAGACAAGAAATCAAAAGCAATTAAGTCTTGTTTGGGATTTCTTAATTAATATAACATTTTCTGCATACATATTTGTATGTACTATTAAATGTATTAATTAGTTTGTTTTGCTTTGTAATATAATTTCAGTCAGGTTTATTTCAATTAAGGATTTAAAAGTGCTCAGACTAAGATGTAAATAAAATAGTACGAGTAGAAATATATAAATATTAAATAAAAACTATAAGTATATTTTTAGATAAATTTAAATATTTAAAAACAAAATTTAGACTGATAAATACATGTTTTCCTTTCGACTTACATCAATTGGTAGTTCCTAACAACCCGACTCCTTCTGGCACTTGACCAGGACTCACGTTCATTCGCATTCCTTGGCAGTCCTTGCCACTCTTTCCTTTCGAAATCAACTTTCATAATTAAATGGCAAGTCCGAGCTTCCCATTGGAACCTGGACTCGCCCCCTCCCCCAGCCACACACGCCCCCCTCTCACACACACGTGCATGCATAAAACAATTTAACACTTAACGTGGCCAGGAGCTGAAATAAAAAGCGCATAACTCATGCGAGAAGTCGACGGCGGCAGCGACGCGGGCAGAGGCGACGACGGCGCCATAAATTTCAAAAACAGCTACAAAACAGGAAGCAGCCGGCGGAGCAACAAAAGCAACAGCAACAACAATGGGCCAAAAAGGAGGAATTGGTTCTCATATAGATTCGATGTCCTCGTACCCTCTTAGAGAAGGATATACTATGGCCCGATTTTAAGGGAAGTTAACACCATAGCTTGGGATCTTTAAATACATATATCTCTAAAGTTTCCGATCAATAACTTAAATAGTCACTAAAGTGAAATTTTTAAAAATATCTTTATAGAATCCCTTAGGAAATCTAAACAAAATCTGAAAATCTTTTAAAGATTTCCTTAAATTTTCATAAAAAATTACAAAGGAACTTTTAATGAACTTTCAAAAACTCGTAAATCTTAGTTTTTAAGAAATTTTTAATATAATTTATTCTCAAAACCTCCTTAAAAAATGTGTGTTTTTATAAAAGAGTTAAGTATACATTAATTAAAAGGAAAGTTGTAATATTTTATAATGTATTTATAATCCTTGAGAGGGTATTTTTAAAGTAGAAACACAAAAAAAAAAACTCGAGTGGAATGTACTAGAGAAAGAGAGGGAATAAGAGCAAAAGGGAGATGGCACGATTAAGACAGAGAGAGAAAAAGGACTAGAGGGCGACCCGCAATGGACTGCAAAAATATTAACTACCTTTTAGCAAAAAGCGGGCCAAGCTGACGTCAAGTTTTGTAGAAAATTATGTTTTACAATGCGAAAATTGAATTCCAGTTTATTGTTTTCTGCTTTTACATCTACCGCTGGGTTTTTCCTTCTCTCTATTCTTGTTGTTGTTGTTCGGCTTTTCGCAGCATTTTTGTTTTACGATTAACTGTTAAATGCAGCCGACTTTTCGCCATTTTGTGGCTGCAAGTCAACGACTTTTCCATGTGTGCAAACTTTCCTGGGACTTCCGGTTACCAATTTTCTTTGATTTTATTCCCAAATGTAATGCAAATATTTGACATAAATAAGAACTATAGAAAATAAGATCAAAATAGTTGGACATCTTCAGCAATTTAATTATTATTCATTTCTTATTTTTGTAGCGTGTTTTCAGGCATCTCAGCAGCGCCTTTCCTCTGCCTCGTTTTCTTGATGAAAATAAAAGAAAGCATACAGTTGGGCTGCTTTTATTTAACACTAACAAAAAACACACTAAGAACTATATATTAAAAATGAAGAATTAAAAACTACAAATAGTTTCTTATTTAAACGCAGCTACCTCTGCTCCACGTCCGCTCCCTCTCCCGCTCCCTTCGCCGCCATATATTTGGCCAGAGACGCAGAACGAGAGGGCGGCCCACAATCTGATCTTGGATCCGACTCTGGCCCCTGGCGCTGGCCATACGCCCCACACCGCTCAACCAGGTGGCCTGCCGCCGCTCCACATATGGCTGCTCTGGCGCCGTGCGGAAGTAAAAGCTGCCCTGCGCCCGCCGCTGCGAGTGGATCCCAAAGCGGGCACGCCGATTGCCATCACAGCGGCCGGCGGAGAACTCCCGGTAGCTGCCGCACTCGTAGCCCACAAAGGGATACTCCGGGTCCATGGATTCGCGGAAGAAGATGGCCGCTGCCGAGTGGCTGCAGGCAATGGGATCTAAGGGATAGGAGGATGAGCTAAGGGATATCCCTTGCATGAGAGGATAATGACCACTCACTGGAGTTCTGCATGTCCCGCAGATTGGCAAACATCTTGCAGTTCGTCTGAGGCGCCTTTCCTCCATTCGGATAGAAGTCGGCATGGCCGCACTTCAGACTCGTGCCCAGCGATCCGCCCGAGGTGTGTATGACCTGCACAAACTGGGCATCCCCGGGATCCAGACGATACTTGGGTGCCACCTCCGCGGGCAGGGAGAACAGTGGTCCCGCCGGATCAAGGCCAATGATCTGCTCCACTTTACCCTCGAGAACGGCACCCGCATAGCCGGCAGCATGGGCGCCCAGGCTATAGCCGGCCAAGGTGACATTGCAGCGGTGAAAGTGACTGGGACGCAGCTCCTCCAAGGCCATGATTATGCCAGCCACCGTGAGACCCACATCGAAGATGGACATGGAGGCGCTCTTGTAGTCATTCTGCGACAGATTGCCCCAGTCCACCACGCACACATTGTAGTTGGGGGCGAAGAGGGTCCAAGCTGGGGATGGACATTATTAAGTTTACCTAGGAAGGAGGTAAGAAAGAGACTCATCTCACTTAGTAAAAGCTCCTGCACCCAATCCTTGCTGCCCTGATCATTCCAACCGTGCAGGAATAAAGCCAACTTCTTCTTGGGATCCAGGCGGCGAAAGCCCCGTAGATCGCCAAGTTGCAGATTGAAGTGCACCTCGTTGCCAAAGTCCTTGGCGGAACTGAAAGATATTACAAATATATATGGATATAGTATAAACAGACTGCAAGAAAATGTAATAATGAAACTGAAAAACTTCAAAATAAATACTATAAAATGTTCTAAGGAATTTTCCAAGGAAAAATCGATGAAACTTGTAATATAAATTGAATTAATTTTAATATTTTTGCTGATATTTTGCTACTAAAAACCACAAGTAAACCCCTGGAAAAAATCTTCCAAGACTATTATTTGATGTCTTTTACAACAACACTCCATCTCACATGGTGCGGCACTCAAAGACAATCCCATGGTTGAGATGCGCCCGCTCCAGACTGTTTCTGAGCATGGTCTCCTGGAGATAGCGGAAGGCCTTCATCATGGGACTCCAGCGATGTAGGGCCTCGGTCGCTGGCACATGGCCGAGCAGGAGGAGGAGGAGGCAGGAGGAGCCAAGGAGCTGCAGGCGGGACTCGTGACCGGGCATGCGGTCAGCGGGGTGAGAGAGAACCACCGGAAATCGTCAAGACTTGGCTAACCGCACTCCACAAAAAGCACGCCACTGGAAAAAAAAGAGTAGAGAACAACCGCACGGTGCGGGGGGTAGGGGGTAGAGGAGGAATCTCGAGATGAAAGACGAAAGACACCGCTCTGGACCGCTTGACTGACTACTGACTACTGAAGAACCGAAGAACCCGACTCGCTTGTAACTCCAACAGACCCGTGAAGATTCGATGATCGTGATGCAGAATGGCACTGGGAGAAAATGAGGGGAACCTTTCTGCCATCACATATATATTAAGACAAATCGCATATCAAAGACATATTTTTGTGTAGGAAATGTTGCAGCCTATAAGAACACTTGCGTATAAAATGAAAAGAAACTCAAAATAAATATAAATAATAGCAAATTTATAAGAAGCAAATAAAGTACCCAATTTATATTAACTATTTGTCCTCATTTTCTCCCAGTGCATCTGCTGCTGATGACCCTGCTCTCCGGCGTTCTTGGCCGCCTGTTTGCACAAGTGAAAGTACCAAAAAAAGAAGCTTGTAACGACTTTGGCTCTTTGAGACTTCGATTTCGATTTCAATTTCTTTCGTCCGGGGCTCGTCGGCTCTTTGGCATTCGGTTATCGGCACTCGGCATATATCCACTCCACTGATCTTGACATAGAAGCCACATGGAGCAAACGGTAGCCACCAAAAATATTTCTGACTTGTCACGGTTGTTTGGCCGGAATAGTTTGCTTGGCCAGCTGAGCAAACCCAAAAACCGAAATCGATAATAAAACCGAAAGACAAGGCGGCGCATTCAGGCCTCATCTCGGATCGAATAGGTTTATTTTAGTGCAGCCATAAACTTTGGAGGGAGTTTGATCTGGGGAGACGCTTTCTCGATGCACTTGGAGAAAGGGCAAGAAGTCTATTTGGCATATAAAATGGATGATAAAATGATATATAATATTAAAAAGCTATTTCAGTATTTATTGTTGATCTAAAAAAGAGGTTAATCTATAAGAAATTACTTTTTCCAGCTTCTTAGGATATAAAATAATATCTTTAACAGGGAAAAGTTAATAAAATATTTGTAATTAGGATTTAATATGGCAACATATATAAACCCACATTTTAATTAATCAAAAACCTCATAAAAACATTAAAAATGAATTAAAAAATTTCCTTAAAATTTTATTTGATTTGCTTTGAATTTTTCCAGTGCACCCAAATGGCGGGCAACTTACAAACTTTGACCCAAAACGTTGTTTTTATGTCGCGCTCATAAAGTATGTTCGGTTTACAAGAGATAAACCATAAAATAATGCCGCCCTCCGCCCTTCGCCTCCCGCTTCTCGCCCATTTTTTTCCCCGGTGGAGCTTTCTAACCCATATGTGTTAAGCGATAGAAAGGGAGAGAAGAACGCTAATGATGCGCAAGTAAAGTGCCAACCGAATTTCGTTGTCTTCGCTTTATTGTTTTTCATATTTCCAGAGAGCGCGAAGAAGCAGCTCCAGATTGAATCTTCAGCTATTTCTGCTCTTTCTTCTGGCTTTGTTTTGATTTCTTCGAGATTCTGCTTCTTTTTTTTGGCATTCGATCAATTTGCATATCTATATCTGTGGCTGCTCGGCCCTCGCTCCACCTGTGGCTGCCCTCAATGTCAACTCTATGCCCGACGACACTACCATTCCGGCCAAAGATTTCGCAGGCCCAAAAAGTGGAATGTATCTCCAGATGAAGACTGACAGAGCGAGGGATAGAGAGAGAGAAGAAAGACAGCTTTGAAGATTTGTTATTGAAGATTTGAATTAGTTTTGGATGCCTATTGGTGCTTTAAAAAATCTAAAGAATGTAGAAATGCTTAAAAAAAATCAATGGGAATTTGAAGCGAGTTTTTTTAGATAGATTTTGAGGGGATAAAACAGACCAAAGAGTGTAAAGTTTGCTAAAATAAACAACTAAAAAACTTTAATAATTAATGCAATAAAAACCCATCAATGGAGAAGAAAATCTTACGTTTTTTTCCCCTTTGAATTTAATTGGATTTGCTAGGACAATCGCTTTTCTTCCATAATTTAATATTCATGAATGATCTAGAAAGTTTTCCAGCCATTTTCCTGGCGCTTCCTTTCTCTGCACTTGGAAGTTTTCCTCGCCTTTGTTTTGGCCATTTTCTTCATGTGTCTCTATCATTAAGCCAGAGTGCGGCTTAATTGTTGCCACAGACAATGAGTGGGAATGCCTTGGAGGGGGGCCGAAGGGGCTCTGGGTGGTGCCCCCCTCGAATCATCAGTTGCTTTGCCTATTAAGCAGCATCATAATAATAATGTGTAACAGCAATGGCAACAGCAACAGCAACAACAACAACAACAGCTGCTGGCAATAACTTTTACATACATGTGTATGTCCTACATGTGTGTGCATGGTGCACTGAGGAAAAAGAGGGGTAATATTCATTTAAAGATGTTCTAAGAACTTGTCTTAAATAAAATAAAAGTGGAGAAAAAATGGGGTTTACTATATACATATGTATTTTTTAAGATATATAGTTTTGTATGTTCTGAGAACTTTTATAAATTATAATGACACTGAGGAAATAAAGGGTAAAGTTACCAATACATATTTGTTGGTTGTTTTTAAATTAAATATAAATATTAAAAGCAATAATACTACGGCATAAAAGGCTGAACAACTGAGACTTTCTGTTAACTTTTCAATGTTCATAGAAGTTGTATTAAATAATATATTGTAAGAAATAATATATTTACTTATATAGGTATTTATTTTTTATGTAGTTTGCTATAAACTGTAAAATAATAAAACACTTAAATTATTTACTTGTACTTTTAATACTTTTTATTTCTTTTAGTGCCCATATCTGGCTTCCATTTCGCTGTGTGTGAGTGTTTGGGGACGCATTCAAAGCAATTTCCACAATTTTCGTATTGTTTACTTAATTAATTCTGCACAAAGATTTTCACTTGCGAGTGTGTGTGTGTGTCTGTACGAGGCCCTCGCAGATGTTTTGTGGTTATTACAGCAAACCAACAAACACTCGTTCGTACACCCCCTCGCACCGTCACTCCCTCTCACCGATACCCATTCGGGCAGACAAAACGCGTAATGAGTTTATAACATTTAATGAATCCGCAGCCGCCGCCGCAGCGGCACAACACGGCGTATGCGTAATGCCAACAGAAGACGCCTTAAAGTCGCTTTAAAGTAAGCAACTATTGGGGGATATTATCCTGCTGCCTTTAATAATTATTAAAATTGAATTCAAAATAAACAACATTTATAAATATTTTTTCTATTGTAAGTTGAGCAGAACACGGCGTATGCGTAATACCAACAGAAGTGAAGGAGTCTTCTGTTGGCATTACGCACACGTCGTGTTGAAAATATAAATAGAAAATAGAAAAAAATATTTAAGAATATTGTGCCTATTACAATTTAATTAAAATAGCAACAATATTCTAAAATATTTTTTATTTTAAGTTTGAAAATTAATTTGTAGAGCTTTATAAATAAAGTTCAGTTGATAAAAATCAAGCTGAAGTCCTCGCCTTTGACTTCCTTATAATAAGCTGGCTATACAGACCCATAGTTTCCTTGTTCCACTTTTCAAATGCCACGCCTCCGCAACGCCTCCTTTTAGCATTTGAGAGCAGGATTCAGGCTGCCACTGCAGCCAGTTTGGAGTTTGGAGTTGGCCCTGTCAGTGGAGTTGAACTCTGCTCTTGTTTTCCTATTTCCCGCTTCAATTTTCTTTATATTTTTCCTTTATTTTTTAGGGGGGCGGGAGGTGTGGCTTTGACTTTCGATTTGTTGTTGTAGCTGCCTGCTATTGTTGTTATCTTCCACGAAGGGAAACTATTTTACCGCTCAATTGATTTTGCAATTTATTTGCGCGCATTATGCGAAGCGGAGAGGCCAGGATATGGACGGGAGGAGGATAGATGTATACTCACACGTGTCCTGGGCCTTGAAAACGAGGAGCTGGTGAATGGGATACGGGATAGGGGATACGGAATACTGGTGGCATTTTCAATTCTATTTACTCCCAATAATCATCATCAATGTCAGTTTCGCTGGCACTAAAATAAAAATAAAACCAAGCCAGGCAAACAATTTTTGTTTTCCCTTCGAGTACCATCTCGCCATCCCTTTCCGTCTCGCTTGCAAAAAAACGTCAACAGGATCATTGGCAAAAATTGACAGCAACAACAATGAAGCGGCGAAAGAGACAGCAGCCAGGACATCACAGAGCGAGAGAGAGAGAGATGGAGGCAAACGCATTGAGAGTTGATGTTTATATCGATTGCTGGCAATTTCGTGAATTACAACAGACAAACACTACGGGAAACAGAAGCGAAAGGGGATAGGTGGGTGTAGGAAAAATAAGGGGTAGAAGGACTCACAGGGGGGACACACTTGAGACACGTCGCCAGCGACGTGAGCATGCCGCTATAGTTTCTCTCTCCGTGCTCCCTCCTGCCTCCTGTCGCTTTTTGTTGCCACAATTCCTATTATAGGCACTCTAGGAAAATGTGATTTAGTTTTCAATTAATTAAAATAAATATTTTGTTAGCTGATTTACAATTACAACTAAATACAACTTCAAATTTAAACATATTTAATATATTCGATTGTATAAATTGATTTTTAAAACATTTTTAGGCTTTGCAGTCAAGTGGTTTTCACTATTGAATATATTTTTTCTGTATTATCAATATATTTCAACGAATAGCAGTTCTTTTCATTAATTTCTCACTGTGTAATTGTTGTCGTGGCAGTGTTTCCATGTCTCTGACGTTTGTTGAATTGCCAGAGTGGCGGCTGCTTGGAGGACAAGTAGTGTCGGGGTCACCAATTCAGGCAGGAGTCACCAGAGTCCTTCCAGCACACACTCGCACTAACGCTCACATTCAAACTTACACTCGCACTCACACTCACACTCACACTCGGTAGTCAGGAGTCAGCATAGCATAGCGAGACGGTAATCAAAATATGCCCAGGTACAGGCGACAAATGGTTTCATATTTAAAAAAGGAACTTTTCAATACGAAATTACCACAACCAATTAAGTTAAATATCTCGATATAATTGAAAAATTATAAATAAGACAAATAACAAGTCGAATAATACAATTATTTATATATTAAATGGTTTAATGTATTCAACGTACTCAATATAGAAGCCGCTGCGCAGATTATTTGATTTTTTGCTTAAATATAGCCTTTAGGTCGGTCTTGAAGCATTTTGAATGACTGTGGCAATGAATGCAGCTGCCGTGTTTGTGATTTTCCTCGCTCGCTGCAGCTTGCTACTCGACTGCTGCTCCAGTTCACTATTCCACCCCCTCGACCCGCTATATCATTCGCCCCCTGATCTCCTTCCTCTCTGATCTCAGCCATATTCCGCACCCACACACACACACACATGCAGTTGAAGACAAAAACTAAAACAACGAATTACGTTAAATCAGTTTTTATACTCTTAAGCAAAGGGCTTGCAGCTTGCCTAAGATGGTTAATTTGTTTGCATATTTAAAAGCCAAATTCAAATTAATTGAATCAAATTTTAAGGAATTTTTTACTCAGTTATAAAACAATATTATTGCTAAACTTTAAGAAACTCAGCTGAAATAATGTTGAGACTTAGCTTGAATATAATATAATATTCCACGCTTTAGGATCTATATATATCCCTGAATCTGTAAAGCCTAAACAGAATAGCTTCATAAATAATTGTATTTGTTTTAAAGGGCATCCAATGGCTGGCCATTTGGTTTTGGATTGTTATTTTTGCTCCACAGCGCGCCCTTTGCTGAATTGTCTGAATTGTCGCAGGTCCTTTATACTGTCCTCCGTGTTAACATCCTTTTTTCCCTTACCCTTACTTCCTTTTCGTTTTTTTTTTTTTACCACCCACCGACACTCCGCCATTCCGTTTTTTACGCTGACGCAGGAAAGTGTTGCATGCTTTTCGGCTGGCATTTGTTTTTATGCGCACGTTTCACGTTGCCCGTTATGTGCTTGATTGAAGTTTGTCTCAGCTTCTGCTCCTCTTTTGCTCCTGTTTTCCCCCTCCTCATCTCCCCTGTCCCTGAGTAGCTTATTTTCCCGGATCCTTTAAGGCTGCTGCTAGCCAGCTTGCAGTTCCTAAATGAAAGGTGTGTCAGGTGTAAGTGTCCTAGAAGGATATAAGTACCTTTAATCTGGAAATCTTGGAGTTACAAAAATCCATGAAATAAATCAAAATATATACAAAAAAATATTGAAATTTCTTTTTCGAAAAATTCTTCTAAAATTGATGTCATGACGGAGATTGTATTTTTCTTTTTCGGAGATGCCTGGGTTTTGGGGGGTTTACTGGGGGATTGCTGCCAGCTTAGCGACAAATCCGCTTGTCGGGACAAACACTAATACAAATACAAATAGAAATGTGCAAACATAAAACACACACAAACACACACACATACACTCACACGAATAAAAATTAACAACAAGGAGTAAAGCAGCTCACGCGCTAAGCCCGCATAATTTGCACAAAATAACAAACAAACTGCCGGGCACAAGCACACACATAACATGCTTAAAAATAGATTACAATGGTATAAAGTTAACAATGCGAGCGCCCACACACAGGCCACGCCCCCTTACACAATCCCAAACGGGGGGCGGGGGGTGGCAGGGGCTGGTGGTAGATAAATTCACTCGCGGGTCGCAGCAAACAAAAATTTGCAGCTTTCTATCGCATAAATAAAGTTTAAAATAAAGTGCGAATGAAGAAGAAAGCAGGGGAAACGTGTGTGGCTTTCCAGGGGGGAGGGCCTTTAAGGGACAGGGGAAAAAACCGCAAAGTTCACACGCAAAGGCGTTTGCCACGCCCCCACCTCGCACACACACACGCTCACACGGGCGCCCAAGCAAACGTCATTTAAAAGTTATTTAGACGCTAGTTGGTGTTTATGTAAAAGCAGCTCTCGAGGCTACAAAAAAATCCTTGTAAACGGGGTAAAAAGTGGGAAAAAATGGCTAGGAGAACTTTGGTAAAAAAGGCTTAAAATGGAAAAAGAAATGGCAGGAAAGATCAATAGATATGCAGACATAAAAATCGATCAGTGCAGATTTTTCTTTTAATTAAAATTTTATTTTCTGGCTTTATTGAAAGTTTTTAAGAATTTTTAGTAATTTATTCCAAATTAACAATAACTTTCTGTGGAGAATTCAATATGTTTCGATTTAAAAATACCAATAAATTATTAACTACTTATTTATTTTCCATATGAAGTCCTAAAAGTAAGCCAGTAAAAGTAAAAAGCAACTTCCGCTTGGGGGTTTTGTTTAAACAAACTCATACACACACCAGCATAAAGACCAACACCTACACATACACACGCTAGCTCTCATATAGCGGCACGCGAGTGAGCAAGGACATACGCTAGTGGTCAAAATAATAAGTACACGAGCTGAAGGTGTGTTTCAATGCATATATATAAATAACCTAGGGGATATAGTCCTTAACAAATAATTGTATTGACTGGTGTACTTATTATTTTGACCACTCCACTTTAATAATTTTTCAATGAATGATAAATTCTTTTGTTATATCTTTTTATTATCTAGTTTAGTATATAAAGAAAACTAAAACTAAATACAAATTTTGTAATTAAGCTTATTTAAAAAGGCTGGAAACAACCTTTCACCCGTGTACCTATTATTTTGACCAGCAAAGTACAATGAACTAAACGCTACGTGCTGATTACTGCTAACGCAAGGATTTTCCACACACACACGCACACGCACACAAGTGCAACTGGAGGACAGCATCGCAGGCAACAAAGCAATTTGCAGTCGAGTGCCAAAGCAGAGAAATGAGGAGAAATATCAAGCAAGGCAGGATATCCTTTAAGCAAATAAAATATTTAATTTAATTATAAAATCTGATTGAAAATATTATTTAATATATTCATTTAAGAAATTTTTAAATGAGTTAAAATTGTTTTAAATTTTAATAAAAGTCCTAGATAATATTAATAAATGTTTAAATACCATAGTTATATTTTAAAGCTCACAATTCTCTTAAAAATGTGATAAATATTTCTCGAGTTAACCCTAAAACCTATATAACCCTCTTGGAGGACTTGGCCATTTGCCAGGGTATGGGAAAAAGGCGTCGCCAGAAATTACTGCAGGTCCTTATTGTTAGTTTAGTACTTGTTTGCCAAGCATTTCACACGCGACACACGCAAAACACCCAAACAAACGCAAACAAGCTAACAAACAAACAACTTCAACACACGCACACCACACACACACACACACATGCGGACAGGGTTGGACAGCTCTTAACAAAATATTTAGAATGCGAGTAAATTTTAATACCTGCCAAAGCAACAAGGCTCTCACCTCTCTCACCTTTGGCAAGTTGCGAAAATTTGAAAAATCAACAGAAAAGCACAACAAGCACAGCCCACAAAAAAGAGTTGTGTTGGCCAATTTCTGGACTGTTGGCTTAAAGATAGAAACATATTTACCCTGAACACATAATGTTCATAAAGAAAAACGAGAGTTTTGAGGGCTTAAAAGGATATAGAAAATATTTAAAATTATGTTTCATAAATTTAACTAACAATTTCAGAAATTTTGGGATCGGATGAATATTATGAATTTCCAAACTCAACTAAATGAGATCCAAGTAAATCCCTTCCCTCTTCAACTGCTTCCAAAATCTCTCCACCAGTATTTTCTTAAAGGGATTCGAATTTCGATTAAGGTTATGTCCTGAACACAGCTCAACATTTGCCTCTGTTGTCTCATTTGGGACAGGTTTGCCCCAAACCATTGGCCAAAAGTCAGTCAAATGCAAACAGATGTGCCGGCGTGTTAGTCAAACACGTACATATATGAATACGGATTTATGTATCCTGGCACTCGCCCGGATTTCTATCAATATATAATGGCACTTCAAATCACTTAAATTAGCCTTTAGACCTCTCTTGCTCTCTCTTCAAGTGTGTCCTTAATAATAAGGCTTATAAATCACACAAACAGACACATACACACAGAGGAGCAGCAGCAGCAGCCGCACATGGCACATCCTGTTTGCCTTTTGATGTTTTGGCATTTAATTTGTCACATTTTGGCGCCAGGACTAGAGAGAGAGAGAGAGGAGTGGCTAGAAGAACGAGGATCAGGGGAAGCACATTAATTGGTAATTTGATACAATTTGCATTGCTTAGTTGCTGAATTATTTTAATTGGGTGTAATTTTACGGTCGCATTGATGGCCCTGACCGCAGGCCAGGTCCTAACGAGCTCGTATGCCAGAGCACACAGCCTCCAATTGACCGGCAGGAGATATGGGGTTGGGTTTATGCATTGAGGAAGTATCCCTTTTGCTGGAAAATGGAAAATGCCTTCAGAATGCCTTTAACTCGGTCTTGTGTTGGTTGGTGGGGAACAGCTGATGGAGCCGATTGGTTATGGCCCTCTCAAGCTGTCCGGCTGTCTGTTTGTCAGTCTAAGAGTACCGGAAGCAGCCAGCCAGCAGCTGGCATACAGCAGAGAAGGCATTGGGTTTCCCTTCGGCACACAGAAGCTGCCATAGAAACGACTTCATGCATGTCTTTTGGAATGTGATCTCTAAGATAGTTGCAATTATATATTTGCTAATAAATACTTGGTTATTTTAAACACATTTTCTTGCTTATAAATAAATAGTATTGCCGTCTTTTAGGCCTTGAAGAGGCAGCCTCTCTCTGTCTTTTCCTAAAGCTTTTTGTCCCTTTCGTTTTCAGTTTGGCTTTTGGTTGTAGTTGCGTTTCGTTGTTGTTTTTCGTTGTTGTTGTGCGTCGACAAGCGAGCAATTAGCTGTCATTTAGTGTCGACCATGGCCCCCCTTCTGGCTCTTTCTAGCCCCCCTTTAAGCCCCTGCCGGCATTCAGCTAACCTCACCACTCAATTGACCCTTTCTTGTCACTCTGCAATTGACGCTCTGGGGCGACATTGGCATACCGAAAGTCAGCGGGCCAACACAATGCAGGCCGAACATGCACCCTTACCACCTTACCCCTTTCCCTTTACCCCCAACAGTTGTTCACCCTCAGCCTGTTCCATTATATCGTCAAACGCCATTGACAGGCATTTAAAAAGGAACTCGTCGGATTCCTGAAATCTGCACTCTGTTATTTCCCACAACTTCTACAGTGAGTACTGCATATAATGTACAGATAAATAATAGTAAAATGGCTTAATTAAATACCTGTTTCTTTGAATAAAACTATATTTTTGGCTAGGAATTATGTAAACATTGAAAGATGATGGGAACTTAAATATATCTTTAGCTTCCTCATAAATCTTTTATATTTTATCCCTACAAAATAGTCAAGAAATTATTTAAATATTAATTACTATGTACAATTTCTTACTATTTTTATAAATATATTTAAAGAACTTGAAGCTCTTGCTGTATCTGTGAGTATCTGTGTCGACATCTAGCTGTATCTGTATCTGCATCTGTATCTCTCTGTATCTGTATCTGCCTCTGTAAACGTATCCGTACCTCTGCCTCTGTAGCTCGGCGTGTGTGACGGTTCCACCGAATCTGCATTTGAATGCCAGACATCGCTGGGGCACTGATTGATTGATTGACTGCATGATTTATTGGCTATTTAGTTGCGGCAGCAACAAATTAGCTGCATAAACCAAATCCTAAATGCTGCGTGACCCCCTCCTCGACGTTTATTTGCCGTGTGTTTTCTGCCAAGAGTGTGTGTGTGTGTGTGTCTTTAAGCACTTAACAAACTTTTGCGTAGGCAAAGTTTACCCAAATGTGTGTGTATGTGCGGCAAGGGGTTAGGGGGCGGCCAGGGGCGGGGCACTCTGAACAAGCAATTGCAACTCATTAAGCGTTGACTCTGCCGCAACGTCAAAGTTTGTAGCAGGTAACCAACACACCGAGGGTAGTTTTAGGTCTTATAAGTATTATAAATAAGTGTAGGAAATTTTTTAAAATAATTTTTAAACTCTTAGAATATTTTACAAAATATTTCGGATAAACAATAAAATCATTTTAATACAAAACTGTGTTTATAATTGATTTGAAAATTTATTTAATTGATTATTTAATTGTTAAATATTAATAACTTTTTAATAAAATAGTTCATTGGTTTCTTTAGAAGTAACACAACACGGAAATTAAATATTTTACTATTATAAATTTTGCAGTTCAATTGCAATCTGCAATCATTAAAAGCAGCTTTTTTTAAATAAATAATAATAAATGAATTAATTTAAAATTACATTTCAACGTGAATAAATACGTCTGCCCTAGTTTCCAATTAATAAACCATAAAATAAATTAAATAAACTATTTAAACTCCCCAATCTAGGGCCTAGACAACGAGAACTAACATTTAGCTGTACAAAATCAGATCCAGCAACAACCACAAGTTGGTTCTTCCCATTTTTTTGCTCCCTAACAAACTTTCTGCTTTTCTAGTAGAACTATCCGTTTATCCCCCCACTTTTCTGCACATCCTACTACTGGCTACGCTTTTCCTCCGATTGTTGTGTAATTTGCACCTATCGATGCGATGCCCGAAGTTTGCGAATCGAAAAACGCTAGAAAAACGAACTTTTTTAATGAAATGCCGAATGATATGGGGGCTTGTCTTTGTTATTGGGGGAGAGGAAATCGAACTGCCCATCTGTCTGACGAGGCACAGGGAAAAATAGATCTTGAAATCGAAAATGAAAATGTGGAAATTCTACAAAATAATAAGAAGTTAAGAAGAATATTTTTTACAAAACAATATCCATTATATTTATACCATATATATTATTTTATTGAAACAAATATTTCATTGTTGTCATTGTAAGATAACTATAATTTCTTCCTGTGCTGCTGTTTCATTTTCTTTCCGCCGCTTCGATTGCTGCTGGTGTTTTCTTTTGGCCAATAGACTTCACATTAAATTTCACTAATAAAGCAAACAATGCGTGGCATTCAAAGGGCAGCCGGGGGGGAGGAGGTAAGGTAAACAACAACAGATGAGAAATTGTTTAGGGGGCGGCGGAGAGTCCTGTTCGAGGAGGCGGGGGAGGAGCAGCGTATCCTGTCAGTGGCAGTCGCCTGAATGGCGAGGCAAACGTGCAACACTCATACGTCATGTTGGACGACGGAGAGAGAGAGAGCGGGAGGGAGACCGGAGACGCGACAGTGAGTGAAAGCGAGTAGGCAATAGCCGAGGGGTACGGGAAATAGGGGGCGGTTGGTGGGAAAATCCTGGGACAGGGGGAAGCCCAGCAGAGTAGCAACGTAACACGCACTATGTAATGGCATTTTTATGTTGCATCACGTACTGGTCATAAGTCATGTTTAGAGCACTGACTGCTGCTGCTGCTGCTGCTGCTCCTCGGAGCCACCCTCCGGCCCAGCTCGCCCCCCTCCCACAAGTCAAATGAACTGTAGCTAAATTGGCCCTGTCCTGCTGAAAATGTCCAACTGTCAGTCAGTCGGCGGCCGGCAGCTTAAACGGATATTACAAGGTGTTGGCCAAACATTGACCGTACATGAGCTTAAAGCGAAATTAACTAACTAACAGGGGGTGTGGAAAATCGGGTGGAAAATCCAGGAGGTGTGGGGGATGGCCCCGCCCTAGATGCTGCCTAAGCCGCTTTGCTGACCAACAAAACAAAGCGCGACAGTTTGCGGTGACGCAAATTTGTACAGAGAAGGGGAGTGTACAAGGCAGGGGGGTTACTTAAAAACTTCTCACCTGTAATTAAAGCAAATTTAGTTAAATTCAAGTTATACTTATATATTGCCACAAGTTGTGTCAAAATCAATTTTGTAAACACTTTAGTGAGTCATTTAAGAGTGAATCATAAGCCATTTCTTATTAACTCAATGCAGCTGCAGTATCTTGACAGATGTTTTAATTAAAAAGAAATTATTATATTGAATATATTGAGCATTTTCCTGAGTTAAATTCCTCTTTTATATATATTATTCTAACCTCATAAATATTTTTGTTAGCCAACTCAGTGGCCTTTAAATATTTTAGCCATATTTCAGTCAACAAATTGCACATGCTGAAGTTGAACGCCAACTTTAACTTTGTCTGTGCGAATTCTGGCAAGACTTTCCCATAGTTTTCATGGCCAGCAGCCAGCTCATAGTTGTTTCTGCACTCTCTCCCAGTCACTTCATCAATTTTCCCGTGGGCTACACCCACCGACTCCCGCCCCCTACGAAGCATTTCCATTAAAGACAGTAGCCGGAGCAGTTGAGTAGCCTTCATGGCCATAAGGGCAACCCCTTGCCATTTTCCCCTCTTACTAATTTTCCCGGTTTTGATTTATTTGCCCCGACATTTAGACACAAAAGCCGCGAGTGCGGAGGCAACTGACAATCTGATGAGCTGGGTGGGTTCCTGCTCCTCCCCCACTTTTGGAGGCTGTGTTCGGGGGCTGTGGGCGTGGCCCACGAAATCATAAACTACACGGACACACACACACCGACAATTGCCGGGAAAAGAGGCGATAAATAATTTCCATGCTACGCTGCGGTCGCTGCTGTTTCTTTCATAATTCCAAGGGCTTTGATCAAACGTCAAGACCTAAGCCTATTGGCCACGCCCAGCCAGAGAGCAGCCGGAACGGACGCCCACCACTTGAACTTCGAACTGGGGATTTGTTGTTATTTCTGCTTTTTATGATTTACGCAGACACCGAATTCCTTGTGTTCTTTGGGATACCCTGGAGAAAGGGTGGATATGTTTCTAGAGAAGATTATTTCAGAGGTTTTAAATAATTTTTCATTCAAATTGTTTATTTATTCTTAAACATCACACAGTTATCATGTAGCTAAGCTAATAAATCTTTGATAAAAACTACGAAACAATTAGCCAAGGACCTCGCCCAAAGGTATTTACCGAATTTTCATTTACTTTTTTTTATTTATTATAAATCATTTTAATTTTATTTCAATTATATTATCATTTGTTAATTAGTATAAATTGAATTCTAATGGGTAGCCTTGACTTCTTTCCATCTGTTTTCTTGGTCTTCTTTAACTTTGACCCGAAACTCTTTGGTCAATTGGGCAGCTCACACTCCTTGGACTCTCCGGTCATGGACTTGGACTTCGACATGAAAGCGGACTCCTTGGAGCCCTCTCCCTTTCCCATTTGGCATTTTGCGTAGGAAGGTGTGTTTGCCTCCAACTTGAATTCCATTTTGTGGCACGCTGATTAATGAATTTGATAAAAAGAGTTTTCCACATGGCCACAGAGCGAAAGAGAGTTCGGTTTTCTAATTAACATGCTGCTGCCATACGCTATATAGTATATGGGGACATTTCCATTATGGATCTGGTGATTTGTGCGCCCCGATAAGCGCACCTTGCTCGGAGGAGACCCCGGGTAATGGGCTTCACCCAGCTATTGATTCAAGATGAAGTCGCCTTTTTAATTAATTAAGTGGTTAGTCCGGGAAAAGGATAAAGGAAAGGCTAGCGATAGGGTAAAGGGAAGGGGAACCTAAAACGGCAACGGGGGCAGGACTCTTAGATAAACGGACAAATGCTGGAACAACTCCCAGGCAACTCCTTCTGATCAAGTGGGCCCCAAGGACTCGTAAACATGGCCAACACACCAAACGTGTCCTCGCACACACACAGACACACACACTCGGACTGGTACGTGAGGTGTCGCCCATTTTTGAGTCGAGCCAAAAACTTTTTCACGCAGCATAATTTTTTTTCCTTTGCCGTTTTCCTTCGCCATTTCCCCGCAGGCTCCGGCATGTGCGAAATGTAACACTTGCAGGACAAGCGGGAAAAGTCTGCTTGTGGAAAAGTCCGAGCAAACCGCAGGACAAAACGCTCTCCGAGGACGCCGCCCGATAAAGCTGACAGTGAATAATTCAGGCGACCCGCCGCTCGTCGGCACTGTGAGTGCATTCACAAAAGCGTCGGTGCGAAGCCTTAAGAATTTAAATATCTGGCCTATAGGATGTATATACATATGTATATTTTATAGATTATTAATTACTACAAAATACGGGAAAGGGAAAATGTTTTTTTAAGGTACAGAATCGAAGGACTATATAGTAAAAGAAGAATAATAGGCATTTTCCTTACTTTGTTAAGCTTAAGTTTCAGTTATCTTTTAAGACTTTAAAATATTGTTCAATTTGACTCTAAGTTTTGCCTTTTCAAAGTTAATTTATAATTTATAGAAATATTTTATTTATGGAACAAAAACATAAATATTTAATGAGTATTATAACTTTTACCTCGTTCCTTCATTTAATTGTATGCTTATTAACAATGCCAAGACTTTTCGATTTAAGAAAACCTTCATATTTGCATTTCTGCATTTCTACACTTTATTTTATTCATTTACGAGCTCTATTTATTTATTCCACCCTTCATAAATATGTTAAAAAACAGTTGTTATTTTTTATTATCAGTGGCTTTGCCTGCCACTTGATTTTATATTCATTAATGAACTTGGTTGGCTCTCCGTTTGGCATTTATTTATTTATTTATCCGGCGCCCCCATAAACAGCGCCGGAGACTAATCCCCGCCGCATTCATTAACTTTGCACTGCCGAACTGGATGGGTGAATAAAAACAAAGGGTGGGATCCTGGAGGGATGGCCATTCGGAATGATTGCCCCCTGGGTGGTCGACAATTTGCATATGCTCAGACACGCACTCACAGTCGCCGTGGCAGCACTCACACACGGAATCCGGAGTTCGGAATCCGGAATTCGGAATCCTGGTGATGTCCTTAGTCCTGCATTTGCACGTGTCTTGGACATAAAATAGCCCCCGTCGCACCTTTCCAGCTGATTCAGCAAACGAATTTCGATGGGGCGCCGTCGAGCGTCATTTGCAGCAATTGCAGAATGTATCTGCCGGATGCGAATGTATCTTTTGTGCCCGTTTACGCCCCAAGTAATTGTTATGAACTTCATTGCGGATCGTTCGAGTGTGCGTGCGTGCTCGGATAGCGGGGGATTTTGGGGTGCAGATGGGGGAGTGGGGAATGGGGAGAATGGAAATGGCTATGGCAATGGTTGAGGGAACGGGCGATGGGCGACGCTAACGGAGGCCGCCTTTCGGCAAATTGCTTTGATAATTGTTAACATCTCATGCGCGGCAGCTTAGGCTATCCCTACTCCCTCGTTCCTGGATTATTTCAGGACACCATATCCAGCACCCCTTCCATTCGCTGGCAATCTGGGCGTGGCACTTTACACGGCAACTTGTTATTTTGTGGTTGACTAATTGCATGTGTGTGCAAAAGGAGTCCCTGCCCAGAAATCATACTTTCCCCACGCCCACTCCACTACAACCCCATGTAAGTGGGACCTCGGTCACTGCAGAACATGGCAACATGAGCAGCAGCAGCCGGATCAGAGTCAGACCCCAAACCAGGAGCCACTTGCTCAGTGCCGACACGAGATTTATGCAGCCAGTGATATGCCCAAACAGCAGTAGGGATGTGTACTGGGGAAAATAAAGAATAATTTAAAATAATTAATTCTATAAAAATAATTAATAAAGAGCAAATTTATTTGTTTAGATTTTTGGTAAGCTTAAATGCCAGATATTCATAACAAATTTGGCACTTGGCATTTACAGATTGTATCAAACTTTACGAAAACTATCTTCGTAATTCCCTCAATATTTTTTTAATATTCTTTATAATTTTCTATATAATTTCTCTTTTACTTTGTTTAATATCCGCCTTAAAAATGTAACAAAATAAATCATTCTTACGTTTCCTTGATTAAGTTTATTATAAATGAGAGATGAAAAGATAATTATTTCAGTTAATCAACTTATTAGTTATTTTAAAACCTTCAAAAATATGTCTAAAGGTAAGTGCAATTTTTTAGAGATAAAACTAAGTGTATTAAATTATTTATGTTGCCTCAGTTTTGTGTTTATTTGATAATGAATCTTCAACCTAGCCTAGATCGCTCTCTTTCTCGCAGTGCTTTTCGGTTTCAATGGGGGCCTCCCAAAAATCCAATGCGCTTTTCACAAACCGAGAACTAAATCAACGGCAACCCAGTCCTTGCCTCAAATTCGTTGGCCGGAACAGAGGCAGGAGCCAGAGCTACAGATGGAGAGAAGGCGGCAGAGGAATGGCACTTCCTGGCCTGCCCGGTGAGCAGACAGTGCGTATGCATGATATTTGGGGAAAAAGCAAGAGTAGGAGCAGGAGCAGGAACAGGAGTAGGAACAGAAGCAGGAGCAGGAGCAGTAGCCAGAGACAGAGCCGTAGCCGACGCCGAAGCCGAAGCCGGGGCTCTAAAATATACTTTGCCAGCGCCCGGGTTATGGTTTTTGCGGTTGCATTTTGCAATTTTGCAAATGATAAAGTGATCCAAGCGAAGGCAACATGCAGCGGCACCACCCAGCAGGACAGCAGGGCAGCAGGAGCAGTGGCAGGAGCAGGACCCGGACAGGCAGGAGCACCAGTAGTGGCAGCAGCATCCCCTTCGCTCTGTGGGTGTCAGCGGCAATGGTTCAAGTGGTCACAGCATGACCACCGCCCAAAGATGAATGAGCCATTGGCCACAATGCAATGGAAACTGTTGCTACATGACTGCAGTTGAAGCTACATCAGTGGGGGGAGATGGGACTTGACCCCCGCTGGGAGGCAGGGTATCCTGGGAAGGCGGCACAAACACCGCACATAAAACAATCAGCCGGCGACCACAGGCTGACACGAAACGCCGGAAGGAGCAGCAAAATGAAGTCACAGCGCCAGGCAGCAACGGAATCCGAGAGCCAGCAAAGGAGTCAAGCACTGAGAGAAAAGGGAAGGGATTTAGTTAAGATTAAATATGAACTAAATGGATTTATTTTAATTATTATTTATTTTTCAAGAATTAATCTAGTTAGAAGAAATAGGATTAACTTCGTTATTCGATTCTAGATTTCTACAATGCAGGAGAAATCTGTTAAGTGTAGGAAAATGGGCTGAAAGACGAAGAAAAGTGGGACAGGGCCAGAGCAGAGGACACAATTCATACATGAGTGCCTTCATTCGGCCATCTAATCAGTTTATTTGCCATTGGGGGCAAGTAATTGGAAGTTGTTGCACTCAATTGCAGTTAATGTGCGACGAGCAATCGATTCTATGCCCCAGTGCCTCGATCTGCATAGCGAGGAGTTCCTGTGTTTTATTAATGAGCAAAGGATGCATAAAATGTAGGATAAAACTGAGATTTAAGTGGTTAGAATCTTGAAATCTGAAATCATTGTTGTGCTTGCTTCTGTTTTCTTAGCCATATTCTGAACAAAAAAATTCTTTTGAAGTTTTTCCAAATTGATAAATTTAAAATTAACCTTTTTTTTTAATAAAGGTTAATTTTAAATTTGGTTTGCACGTTTGTTGGGGGAAAAAAACTAACACAGCAATGCTTTTAGAATTTAATTTTGTGTATTTTTGGCCAATAAATGATTTTTTAAATTTACAATTTGCCAATTACACATTCAGAAGATAACTATAACGATTCTCCCATTAATTCTAATTAAGAATATATAGGGTTTATGTGGTCGAAAATTTCTCCTTCCCGTGTTAAAACGTATTTAAAAAAATTATTTGAAAGGATCGTCAGACCGAAAAAGCAAACCAAGCGGCCATAGTTTGAACTACGGCTCTCTCTCTGGATTTGCTCGCTCTCTTTCTGGATTTCCTCGCGCTCTCTCTGGATTTGCTCGCTCTCTCTTCCTTGCCCACCAGCCGTAGTTCAAATATGGTCGCTGCCGTAGTTCAAACTGTGGCGGCCGCCGTTGTTCAAATATGGCCGCCGCCGTAGCTCAAACTATAGCCGCTTGGCGGCATTTCCGGTCTGACGACCCTTTCAAACTATATTTTGAAATACGTTTTAATACCGGAAGGAGTCATATTCGACCCCATAAACCTTATATATTATTGAACAGAATTAATGAGAGAATCGATCTAGCCAGGTTTTAAAATTATAAATGGCCAATTGCAAATTAGAAAAATCATATTTTGGCCAAAAATAAACGAAATTAAATTCTGAAAGCATTAATGTGTAAGTTTTTTTTTCCTTAATAAACGTGCAAACCAAATTTAAGGTTACAATTCTTAATTTAAACAATTTAATTAATTAATTTTTAACAATTTATTTAGAACATAGCTAAGAAAAAAACAAACATAAAAATGCTTTCCGATTTGAAATTGGTGTATTTTTGGCCAAATTATGATTTTTCAAATGTAAAATTTTACGAAGGTAGCGTTAACAATTCGTTTTGAAATTATAAATGGCAAATTTAACATTTGAAAAATCATCCCTGCAAGGGTATAATAATAAAAACCCATGTCATTTGGTGTCAATGTTAATTTTAATTTGCATTTTAATGATTAAACAGATTTGCTTGTCGTTTACAGGGAAAAACTGTGCGAAAAGTGAGGATAGTGAGGAGGGGCTTAAACGTGTCTTGCATAACCGCGTCCCTGGCCCAGCGCTGAGCTCTACAACTTGCCCTTGACGCTGCGCAGAATGGGATACTTGTCGTGGCCAGTGCAGCCGCCACGGAAGTCATCGAAGCTCAGGTCCACCACGGCGATGCCACCCAGTCCCTCACGCTTCACATACTCCGCCTTGATGGCCGCCGTGTCGGGATCCTCGTAGCCAACCCAGACTCCATTCTCGCCGCTGTCATCGGCGGAGCGGTAGGCATAGCTGCCGAAGCGCTTGGTGGGATCACCCACCTTGCGCAGGGGACCGTCGGCGCCCTTCAGGTGCTGGTTGGCCGGATTGGGCAGCTTGGCGCAGACCTCGGGCCAGCTGAGGAGGCCGGGAGTCTGGGTCTGGGTGCCCGCTGGAGCCACGCCATCGGTCTCCGCCACCGGGGGCAGGCCGGTGAGGCCAGAGTCCTTGGTCAGCTTCCAAGCACGGCCATAGGTGGCAATGCCCACATTGATCTTGGCGGCAGGAGCACGGTTCTGGGTCCAGTACTTCACCTGGTAGTTGATGTTGGACTCCGGATTGCGTTCGTTCAGCTCGTAGATCGGAGCCGGGAAGTCGGCCACCTCGTTGTTACGCTCTGGGGTCTGGAAGTCATAGGTGTGCAGGTTGACATAGTCGAGGTTGTTGATGATGGCGGGCACATCGAAGAACACTAGGGAGGCACAATCAAGGCTGGATTTTAGATGGGAAAATTTTGATTTAGAAAAATGGAAAACGTACGCGATGAGTTGACATTGGGCAGCACACTGACTCCCAGGAGGTAACCATCGGGACGGAAGGCGTTCTTCAGCTCACGAACCAGAGCGGTGAACTCCTCCTTGTGCTCCTCGGCCTTCTCGTCGACGACAAAGTCACCGGTGAAGATCTTCTTGAAGCCCTTCCAGAACTTGCCAATGCCGCCATGGACCTTCTTGGCCTTGTTCTTGGGGAACTGCCAGGCGAGATCGAGGCCATCGAAGCCGTAGGTCTTCACCAGCGAGTGGGCGCTGTTGATGAACGGGATGCGGGCATTGCTGCTCTCCAGGAGGGTCAGATACTTGTTGTTGTCCGGATCGACAATGTCCTTGTCGCCGCCCACGCTCAGCAGGACCTTCAGGGCGGGATACTTGCGCTTCAGGCCAGTCACCTGACGGAACAGGCTGCTGCCCAGGTCCAAATCAAGCTTCTCGTTGTTGCTCACCAGCTTGTTGCTGGAGGGATTGATGCCGGCGTAACCGTAGATCAGGTGGGTGCAGTAGGCCAAGGCGGGCTCCAGGTCGCTCAGGATGAGCTTGGAGAGACCTTGAAAGGTGAAAAGGGAAAGCAAATTAATTAAATTGGAAGATCTTTAATTTTAAAGGTTAAGTTAAATCTTTCAATGAAAATAATAGAAAAGTAGTTAAATTTATATATCTTCTTTGAAGTATTGTACTTTTAATTTAAAGTCGCATTTATTGCTAATTTCTAACCAAATCCCATTTAGCATTTTCGAAAATAAACACAAACAGACTCGAGTGCGAATATAAGCCGCGTTTGCGTCATCAATTAGCGCCTTGAAGGTGGCACCTCTGCGTAACCTGAGTCACCGATACTCGATACCCTCGCCGTCAATTTCAATTAGTCGCAGCCCAGCGGCTGTGTGGGGGTTTTCCGCCCTGCCAAAACTGCAATTTACTCAAATTGGCCACGGTAACAGCAGTTCCATGCCCGGTGATCTTGTGACCCGCTGCCAATTATCAACACACAACTTTATGCTTTTAGCAAGCGTCTATGAAAAGTGAAAATCATCTAATTGAATTTGGTGCCAACTAGAGCTCGCTTTTATATATATTTTTTCTATATACTTTCTATGTATTTTGTGTAGAGGAAGGAGAGGTACTCCCCCGATAACCCCGATCGAGCCTTATCGCCCCCAGGCAACGGGACTTACCCTCGCGGACGAAGCTGCTGCCATCGTAGTAGCAGAGCAGATGATGCGAACCGGCGGCGGAGATCTGGCCAATGGCCAAAGATCCCACCAAAAGTGAGAGCAGGGCGTAGAGCTTCATATTTTACTGGAAGGAGAAGAGGGAATAAAAATAATAAATTGAATAAATATATAAAGTAGAGAACAAGTTAATTGACAAAGAGGGTGAAGTTTAGATAAGTTCTGGAACAAACTAGCCATTATTAATTAAAAAATATTAAAAAAAAAAGTATGCCAGAACCAGCTGTGAATATATTTTCATTATTTTAGGTATACTAAATAAATGTAGCAGCAAGATTTTTATAAATTTAAATATAAGAACCGGAATATTGCAAATAAATTGAAACTTTAGTTAAACGGTAAGAAAACATATTAAAAAGAAGCTAATTTAACAATTATATTAACATAGAAAATCGGTAAAATAAATAAAAAATAATCCACATTATTCAATGATTAGGGGTTTAAACCAATTAAAAAAGTAACCACAAAATGCACAGTAAATTTCCGAGAAGCCAAAAGGTTAGATCGTATCGGTGGTGTAGGAAATGTGTATCAAAAGGAATTATAGTTCCAGTTCTAAGCCATTAAAATGATATTATCACAGCAACAAAAACAAATAAAAAACAACACAAAGTATAGATGGGAATAAACAGATTAACAGAAATATAAAATATTTAGATTCAAATTCAAATTCACCGACTTGTTGTGCTCGCATTAAACGCAAAACTGAAACTGAAAAGGCCGAGGTGATCCAAACTTTAAGTGAACTCGGTGAGAATACGAACGAGGTGAAAACAGAGACTGGCGGAGGAGGAGAATGGGAAGACGCAGACGGAGGCAGAGAAGCGGAGAGACGGAAAGCGAGGGCAAAGCAAACGCAGGGAGAATAAAATCGCGGCTTGAATATACTGTATAAAATCGGAGCAAAAATATAGACAGAGAACATAGGCACTGCAAGATAAGCACTTCGTTTAGTTTTATTAAACAAATATTTAGAACTCACATTTTACAAATTTAAACCGGAAAATTGATGGGAAATTTAAGCAATTAAAATTCTATATTTCTTAAAATTAATAATTTGTATTATGTAAGGAAATGTTTACACTTAATTTATGTTATATGCTGTACGAATTGCTGACCACTAAAAATAATAGTAACTTTATATAAATTTAGTGAGTAAGTAAGTAAGTCATCATAATTTTTGCCGTGTAACCTAACCAAAAACAAAATCAAAAATATTTGTAAATAGAATCTGCTAAGCAAAAGGCCACTTAGGAAAATATATTATTAACGATACTTACTGAAATTATTACTCAGAAAAATCAAGTTAGCCCTATGCCAATAAGTGAACAACGTTCACATTTACCCAATAAAGCATTCTTTTTAGAAAATTAATCATTTATAGAAGAACACTTGAGGTGGCTAGACTTTCAGTTTGGATTTATCTATTTGCTTAGCTCTTAAAAAAGGTCTCTGTAGATGATAGAATGATGATTAGTACAAGTCATGCTTTCAGTTTTAATACACATAATTATTTTGTCAAAAAATGTATTTTTTAGTTGCTCGAAACTTTAGTTAATATAATTTATTTGTTTAGTTTGAGTTTAGTTTGCAATGTGAAATGAGTAACTCAATGTTACTTTGTTGCAATTGATACCAAAATGAAAACTTATTAGAATTTATTAAAATGTATTAATATTATCAGGAAAAACTAAATACATATATTTAAAAAAATATATAATATATATCAGAGTATAGCTTAGATCAACTGGCTGAAGCCCCGCCTAACAGCAAAGCAAATATTAAAGCTAACAAAATCAAAGTGAAAGTCTTATAAGTACCCAAAAATCATTTTAAATAAGATATATTTATAATCCCTAGAAATTCCTCGTTTGACCCCGTTGAACTGCAAGTTTTTCACGATTTCAGCTCAGCTTAGTTGACCTGCTCTCGTTTGATTTTCGCAGTCATCGAGATGAAGTGTTTGTCGCTGTTGTAAAGTGTTTTTTTTTTCCCCTGGCCAACCGAGCCTGTTTTTGTGTGCGAGGCTGTGATGTCATCATTACCGGGAATCGGCGGAGCAATTATACAATATTATACAATCAGGCCAACGCGTCGTGGGGTATTATTGCGGCGTCTGTGCATATATCCCCATTAAAGCGACAGCGGCTTATTTGTTTATTTCCAATTCACGTCTGTGTACAATCCGTACCTTCTGCGGAAGATCAGCCCCGAATTGAACATATATATGTACATATATGATATATGGCAATGACAGATGAAATAAAATATTATCGCGCATATAAATCGCAAATTGACAAAGTAAACGCGACTGGCCTTTGCTCTATTAATTTGTGTAAAAATTGATTTTAATAAATAAACAGTTTCCGTTCGAGTCCCAGTCGGAGTCGCCTTCGATTTCATTTTCGTTGTCATTCGGTTCTCAAATGTTTACTCACCGAGTGGCCAGTGGAGCGACTTTATCAATTTATGTCACCAGAGCCACAGTCGGAGAGGTCAAACACACAGATTGAGATTTTAGATTTGGTTTTGTGCGCTGTCTCGGCTTTGTTTTAATTTGCTGGGCCCCCAAGCCCCCCATTCCCATCTTCTCTCAGTGTTTATTTTGAGATTTATTAATACACAAATCTTCAAGGGATTTTTCGCTGGGTTTTTGGGTTCGGCTTTTTGGGTTTGGTCTGCTAATGGATGGGTGGAGTGGTTGGATTGAATGTCAACTGCGATGAGATCGGGTTTGTTTATTACTTTGCCGGATTTGTTGTATTTTTAACACCTATGAAGGGTACTTGTTTTGCTGATTTAAAGGCTATTTTTGTGTATTTTGTTATGTGTATTTATTAAATAATTCCGCTATTAAGAGTCCTCATGTGGGAAAATTTATGATATTCAGAAATTAAATTCCATAAGACTAATAGAGACTGGCTTTATTATTTGAAATATTTTTTTTTACAATTTTTTGGGCCTGTGCCCAAAAGTATGCTGAGTTATTATAATTTAATTCTAATTGAATTTTATTTAAAAGCTTTAACGAAAGATTCATATTTATTATACACAAATAAATACAAAGAAAGGAAAAATAATTTAAATAAATTCATTATTAATATTTATATTGTTCTTAAACCGATTATATTTAATTAAATTAAATTTTTGTTATTCCTAGCATTCTCTTTTCACATTCTATTTATATTTCTAATTGCCTGAAAAGTATCCACAAAAATCGCATTTATATATTTTAATTTTTCTCTGCATCAATCTAATCAATTATATTTTACACACATTTGTAACTTTAATTTAATTAAAAAATGAAATAACAACCTAAAATGCCCTGCAGCATTTTCTTACCTGCCATGAACAATGTTTTTGATGGCCAGACAATTCGCAAATAATATAATTAATGGACCACATTTTTTCGCTGAATAGTTATCCTTAGGCTACAGGCTAGGATTTACACGAGTCCACACAAATACACATTTGGAAGGCAATTTATTTGCCGTGCAAATTCGCAAACAAAGTTCGCAGGCATGGGGGCACATCCTGCGATATATATATCCTGGTATTTGGTATACATATTTGCAATTGTAATTAAAACCACCTTAATCAAGTGCCATGTGGGCGGGTGGGCGTGGCAGGTCAAACAAACAATAATTAAGTAACAAAAATACAGCCTTTAGTAAATAATAAAAAAAAAAGAAATCCCAAAAAAAAGGAAAAACATTTGGGGCGACAATGAGAAATGATTTAACAATAAAATGCAATAAAACGCCGATGCGACGGCGAGGGGGGCTGGCAGTTCATTGAATTTTATTTATTTTTATTATTAAACGTGTAATCAGTGAGAAGTAAACAATTAAAAATGTTGATTTCACGCGCTGGCCATCGCCATTCGAGTTTTATTTTTATTTCGCGCCCTCTCCTGGCCCATTTTTCGTGGAAAATGCCGGTGTGCTTGTGTGTGGGCCGTGGGTGTGTGTAATTTAAACCAATTAAACACTCACCAAATAAACAAGCAGCAACAAATTCCACAATTTTCCGACACCCCCCTCACCCCTCACCGCTCACCCCACCGATTTCCCACCATTTTAAGTATGATTTACAAAATGGCTGCGTGCCACAAAAATAAAGCCAACAGAAATGGCACGACGAGAGGTGGGAAAAAATGCATCATAAATAAATTTAATACACAAATAAAACTTAACAGAAATGGGAAAACGAGAGACCGGGAAATGGAGGTGAAAACGATAATCGATGACTGTCGATAAATGAAAAATATGCGGAAAATGAACAGTGAACAGGGCACAAAGGAAAAGCGCGACAATTGAGAAAAGAAATGCGAGACTTTATGGAACTGAAACAGCGTAAAGGATCACAAAGAATCAAAGGGATTAAAAAATAAGTACACAAATATCCGCTTGAAATGTCATCGCCCAAGGGCTTGGAAAAAGGATATTTTTGTATTTATATTTTAAGTGATTATATGTTAATACATATGTTCATTTGGATGGATTTTTTTCCATTAATTATGATACAGTTTTTATATCTTCAGTTTTCTTTTAGGCCAGAGAGTAGGTATTTAAAAGGATTTAAAAGAAAATAAGGCAAAAAGCTGTTAACAATCGTAAACATACATAATTGCTAGAGCTTATAATAAAATTTTATAAATTATAATTACTACTTTCGATGCTGAAAATTCATAAAAAAATAAATAACCAAAATGGTTTAGTAGTAAAAGCTTTGCCAAATGGTTATTTTTGTTATTTTAAAATGCAATTCCAAATCGATTATACAGTTTTTAATTTTCAGTAATTTATTAAAAACAGAAAATCTCCACATAAATAGCTGCAAATAAAAGAGGTGTCGATTTTTTCATAATTTTGTTATACATTTCAAAGGTATTTTTTAAAAGGTTTTGATTTTTAGAAACTAATAGTAAATGGTAAATAAATAGTAATAATAAATAGCAATAATAAACCTTGCATTTCGTAATGAAACTAACGTGTATGCTCTTAATTTTTTAAGCTATTCCTGCAGTAAATTATTATTATCTGTCAAATCTGTTTGAAAGGGCAACAATTCGTAGTTGTTAACCACTTTTTGTTGTGCCATATCCATTATTTAATAGTCAAACACCGACATGCAGCCATTTCCCCTAATGCGAGTAATAAAAATATTATATTGTTAATTCGCTTGCTTTTGTGTGTTTGTCATAAATCGATTAATTAATGTTCTGTCCGTGGCTGTTAATTTTTCTCCTTTTTTTTTAAATGCTTTCCCGCTGCATTTTTTCCCTGGCTCTAATTAAATGTGCAGCATATTTGAAATGTCCGGGACTGGCATTGAAATTAATCGTTTCTTTCTGCCTCGCCTTTGTCGCATTATTATTTATACTTTTGCAGCGATTTTTCAGGGCATTTTTCCGCCGCAAGGAAACGCAGAAGTCGACGAAAATATCGACTTGGAATTACAGCTGCTGCTGCTGTTGCTGCTGCTGCTGTTGCCCTGTCATAAATCCAGCGACAAAATAAAAATTGCATAAGGAATAAGAATGCGAAAAAAGTGGACGGCAAAGGAAACACAAACACACACAAAAATTGCAAATAAAATTACGTGAAACAGACGCAGACGACGCTGGCGACAGCAGTCTGGGAAAAATATATATTTTATATATATATTTTCATAGATATATATATGGCCAGGACATTGGGCATATATACGTTTATGTATTTTGCATGTCGTCTAACTTATATTTGTTTGTTTCGCCTCTTTTTTTGGCATTTTTTTGTGACGTTTCGGGATCATTGCATGGCTGAAAAGCAACAGGAGAGAGAGAGAGAGGGCGGAGGGGGTTGAGGGTGGGTGTCCTGCAGAAGTTGAGCCTGGCATAAAGTCAATGATGCACAAAACTACGAGCAGCAGCAGTGGCAACAATGAAACGGTAGGAAATCTCCGCCAGCTGCGGAATACCAGACCGGAAATGCCCTTCAAGGAAAAGTTCACAAAGATGGGAAATTCGAATAATTAAAATCTTAAAGGGAAAATAAATTATTCTAAATTTAAGTTAATTATTGTTTACAAAACTATTAAGGAAACATAATTATTTAGTACTTAAAGAGATTTTCAGACTCCTTAAAAATGATCTTAAATCTTAATAAATATTCAAATAGTCTGGGATATAATTATATGATTTTTTCACGAATTTGTATGCACTTAACTTAAGCTTAAACAACTCAAAAATTCAACTGTAGTACTTGCCATGCCCAATTTTTAATCCTTTCCAGCCACATGGTAGGGTATGGCCTCAAAGGATATGGCATCTGCATATGAGCGGGGATCCGTGGAGCAGGCAGCGTGGAGCAGGGAGCGAGAGTTCCACTCGTGAGCTGTTCTGGGCACGTGCACATTGCGCATACGCCTCATCGCACAAGGGAACGGGAAATTGCTTTATCATATATATATATATATATATGTATATGCACATATATGTATATAAATATCTGAAAAATATTGTTTAATGCCGGCCCCGAAAATGGAGGAGGCGTGGAGCGATTGGCAATGGATCGGCAATCGGTATCGGTATGGGATAATGGATTAGTCTCCGTCCTCCCTCCGCCGAAGAAGATCCACGCTCCAGTGAATGTCAATGTCTGGTCCTTAAGCAATTTTGATCGATGACTTGGTCGCTGGCTCACGCACTAGCCTGATTGACTGACTGCCGGCAGCAGCGATTGACTGACTAACTGAGGAACTGACTAACTGACTGGCTGAGAGACTGAGGAACCCACAAAGAAACTGACTGATGGACCCAGTACAGGTCTAACAAATGATGTCGACTTTCCTGGCAAGACAAAGGACTCTGGCTGTATCTGCGCTCCCTCGGAGGGTCGAAAAACTTTTGGCCAGATTGCTTTACAAAGGGCCAGGAAGTGGGTCACTGGATAGCACGCACAGATAAGCAGCAATGTCGAAAGTTTTGATTGAAATTAATAATTTCCAATTGGCATTTTAGGCGGCACTTTCTGCTTATCGCCGCCCCTTGGCCCCGCCCCCAGAAGTTGTCAATTTGTGCCCAGTCTGTGGGCAATACGTCCTTCCCCTGGCCAGTGTCCTGCTGGCACAGTGGGTCGAGGCACTAACTTAGCATAGGATATGGTTTCAGTTGGTTTCTGTGCAAAATGTTACATAAAATACATCATAAATAATATTTGTGACATTTTCCTGGTGCGTCCTTGGTCCCGCTATCTAAACTAAAGTCTAAATATCCTCTCACGCCTGAATTTGCCATCTTTCCTCCTTTGGAGTTGGAGTTGGAGTTGGAGTTGTCGATGTGCCAGGAGCTGCTGGCTGATGCCAACGGATGGAATGGATGAAAGTTTCCATTGGTTTTGTCTGCTACCCGCTCATGGGTAGGCCAAGGAGGGACTGTGGAAAAATCGAGGGGCTCAGGGACAGCGAGGGGGAAGCTCAGTTGTCGCTATAGCCGGATATCGAGTCAGCAATCCTCGCTCTCAGTCTCTTGCTGCTCCTGCTCCTGCTGCTCCTGCTGCTCCTGCTGCTCCTGCTGCTGTTGTTGTTTATCGTGACATATTTGCGGGGTGGAAAATCGGGGAAAAGCATGGGCACGAGGTGGAGAGGAGCTGCCTGCGGAAGTATGCTTTTCTTTGGCTTGTTTCCTGTTGCCCCGGCTGCGAGCTGCAGTGCCACACAAACATCTCCATCTCGATTTCATTTGCCTGCTGCTTAGATGGCAATTCAAGGGGGGCTGAGAGTCGGGAGGGAGGGAGGTAGGGAGGGCGGTGAAGATACACTACTGTCCGTAGTATAGGGCATTGAAAATTTCCAATCAAATTCAGTCAGCGTGAAACCAGAAATTTCGCCCCATCTCGATTCACGCTGCAGTTCTCAAGATCCTTAAGGGGGCGAAGCTGCAGAAGCATTGCAGCAACCGCAGGAGCAAAAGTTTGCCATCCAGGCAACGGCAAAACACTTCAAAAAATGGCGCACTGCATAAATTTTCATTTGCATTTTCCCCGGACCCAACCGGTTTTCATCATCACCGAAAAAACACACAAGTGCTGGAAATTGTTGAAAGAGTTGAAAAACAAAAAAAGAGGGGAGAAAGTACAACCAATTAGAAAGGATTAAACACATGATCCGGCAAGGTTAACCCCTCCTTGAACTATATTAATAAATATATTTATTTATACCCAGAATATACTCTTTCCTTCAAAGATCATCTGTTAACTGTTTTTCGGAATCACTTCGACAGCCAGAGAGGTATTGGTTTCGCTGTTCGGTTTTGCCACAATTTCCCCTCGATTTTCCTTGTTTGCAGCTGCCTTCAACAGGGAAACTCACACGCACTCTGCTGCCTGCTGCATGCTGCATAGTTTGCGGCTGCAAATGGCCAGATTAACCCATGAAGCCGGCAACCTGCTGCCTCCACCGCTTTGTTCTGGCCTCTTTGAGTCCTTCAATTGAATTTGCACCGCCTTTCCGTGCGATTGATCGCCCATCTTGAGATTTTCCCATCTAATTTCGGATGCAAGTCAAAGTCGAGCTGCCTTTTTTTCGCTTTTTCCGTGTGGCCAACTGTGCGTATGCGCAATCAAAGGCAGAACAAAACCAAAAGGAGAAAAAACAAGGATCAAATGGAGCAAAAGAAGCAAACGAAACTTAAGCAATGACCATTCATTCTGCGCTGCACTTGCTCCTCCGAAAGATGCATTGCAATTGTTTCTCTATTCCGCTGCCCTTTTTTTTTATATATTCCTCTTCTTCCATTTCCATTCCTTGGGTCCTTTTTACTCTCCTTTTTTTGCGTTGGCAACGATTTTTCTTGCTCTGCTCCTTTGGCGGAGCCATTACTTTTGCTTTAACTTGCACTTAGCCGCTGACAAAGCAGCTGCAACTGGTTGGGATGGGGGCGTGGCAGGAGCAGGGACGGGGAATGTGCATCATTACTCTTGGCACCGGGCAGAGGCAAACTGCAGATGAGTTGACAACTGCAGTTGCAGTGTATTGGCTGCCAGAGACAAATATTGCACATGTCATGCAACGTGACCGAGTATGATGAGCTGGCACAGAGACACAAAAAGGTTTAAGCACCTTTGAAGCTAGTCATATAATCCTATTTTATAATATAATGTTGAAATGTAATCTGTAATCTGTTATCTGTAATCTGTAATAGTTAAGAAATATTCCAAAGATCCCCTCATAAAACTAAAGCCGGGGTATAAAATCAATCAGAGGGCTTTCGAGGGAATCTGGCCAGAAATTCCATTAGTAGCATCTGTTTCTGGCGAAGCATATTTCAGGCTGGATTTACTGATAGTAGTGTCCTGCTCCCCTTATCCTGCGACTCCTCTGTTCCTTGCAGCGATTGCCTTCTGAATTGACAACTCCGAGAAGACGACTTTGGGCTATGACTTATTCATGTCAACCGCTGACAAACGGCGCCGAGCTGCAGATGAAGCCGGAGGAGCACAGATCGGCGGGAAGTAAGACCGGGGGTATATATGTATGCACAGGTAGCATATACGAGTGTGTGTAGCTTCAATCAGGAGCAGAGAATTGTGGGTGGGCGGTGGCAGGAATCACTTTTCCCAATGCCATTTGGCGCTGGCATACTAATGAACTGTCACACGCACAAAACCGCCTCAGTCTGCTTTAGAGGTTTTGAGGTGATGTCCTGTCGCCCTCTGTTCCTGTCCTTCCTCCCACTCTCTCTCCCGCTCTCTCATCTCAAGTGCCCATATATCTTTCAGGCAGTTGGGCGCTTAAATTACAGTAAATCACAGCCAAACAAATTGAATTTTAAGTTGGCCATAGAAAAACCGCAATGCAGCCGCCTTCTGCAAGGAAAATCACTTGAGTGGTCGGCGGGAAAATCAAGGAGTAGGGAGAATGGGAGGGGAACAGCAGGAGCCAACAGAAGTCCTTGCCAAAATGACGAAGCAGTCTCATCCACCCACTTCACCCACTCCACCGCCCAGGTGTCTTTCATCTTCATCTTATTGTATTTTTGGGGCAGTTTCCCAGCCTTTCCCACCTCTCCCACCTTTCCCACCCACAACAGACATTAGGCTGACAAACAATGCGGCCATCTACCCCCTTTTTTCCGGCGTGTTTTGCCCAGATTGATGTCAGCCAGCCAACACTTGAAATTGCAGCCCGAAAAAAGGAAGCTGGGCGACGACTCCACTCCAGCTAAGGAAAATCGGCAGAGGCAGCCGGAAAAGCAGCACTTGGCTATGCAAAAAATAAAAAAAAAATACAAGGAAGCCAAAAAACACGAACAAAAACAGGTAGGAAAAATGCAAAGGAGCAAACTCGAACTGAGGCTCTGATTTTGACGCTGGTCCAGGTGACTAAGTGAAATTATAAGTAGAAGAAATTATGCAGCTCCCGGGAGCACAGGTCGTATCAGTGGCTTAAGAAAGCTATAGAAAGTGTATAGATATACAAATAAATAATAAAATAAAACCAAAAGCTAAGGAAAACTATAGTTTTTTTACAAATCAAATGGTAATTCATTTTATTTATAGAAAAATAAATGCAAAATAAACTTCTTTGTATTCTTAAAAGTTACTTTGAACTCTTGTTTTATATTTTATGTTTATTCTTATTATTTAAAAAAGGCTTCAATTCAAAATTGGTAAAATGCTTAAGGAATCCTGCTGCACCCACTCGTGGCCACTCCTTTATTCCTGTTTTTTGCTTTGGCCGGCGTTGACTAACGAACACTATCAGTTAAATCTTGAAATTGCACTTGGCAAGCGTTCAACATGCCGCACTTTCCGTCCGTGGAAAATTCACCGCCCCCGCTGCCAGACAAGCGGGAAAATTCCTCGCCGCTCCACTCACTCGCACCGCATTGGCGTGGTTGACATGCAAACGTGCAGGTCCTCTAGCCAGGACACCACTTAGCCAAGCTGTCCAGGCAGGCGAAGCAAGATGAGCCGGAGAGCTGGCTCCTGGATAGCCGAGGAGGTACTAAGGAGACTGAGGAGGCGGCATTCCAAATTGCTTCGCATTACACGCCGTTCAAGGCGCGAAGGATGCCCAGGATCTGCTTTTGTGCCTCCACAATTTTCATTTCATTCTTGGGCTCCTCTTCGCTTTCTGTTTCCTTTTTTAACTGCTCGCCGCAGATGCTATCAATATTTATCTTGCCCCGGAAAATTCCCGGCCTCTGCCACAATATTTTTCCCCAAGATTTCATATCATTTATCAGGCTCGACGACAAATTTGTCATTCTGAATCTGTCAATTTCTGCTTTATTAATATTATACGAGTACGAGGCCAGCCAGCTGGCCACGCCCCTTTCGGGCATTTTCACTTACAGAGATTTGATGAACCCACAAAGGACATCCACAGCCACAGCCACAGCCACGGCCACATCCTCACACAGAGGCTCCCTTTTCCCGCTGAGAGCTGCGGTGGGCGAGGCTGTCAGGCGGTTGACTTGCGTTGACAGTTGTCTCGGTCTCAGCCTCGGTCTCAGTCTCAGATTCACGTGTGCCCCTACATGTACATATATATGCTCTATATAGCCACCTGTGTGGGCATTGGGGAGTGGCAGGATATCCGGCTGGAGACGAGCTGAAGGCAGGAGGTCGAAAGCATGCCGATTTATTGCCTCCTTGGCAATGTTCGCATAATTCAGCAGATGAGTTTTTAGTTGACAGCCAGGGGCGGAGATGATGTCAGAGGTGAGGGCGTGGCCCAGGGACGCCCCACAAATTCGGGCCTAAACTAATTGAGTTTGTAGCTGCAAAACACAGTAAATAGTCTCGGGGGAATAGAGTAAAGAATAATATAGAAAAATATATATAAAAATAAATATTATGGGAGGATACATAGTAAATATTTATATTAATTTATAAACAGAAATAATGTGTTAATTGTGTTATCTATATACGATTTTCAAGCTGCCTAAGTTCCCATTCTCATTTCTATTTTCAATAATCCTAAGTTAACCCCCGCTGATATTTTTGTAAATTATGTAAATTGCCAACCGATTCCTAATCAAATCGAGCAGAGAGATATATGTATGTAGGAGGGAGATCTGCGTGAAATATAATGCCATAAACAGACTTCTTGGCACGCCGACCTGAGTGTGTGTTTAAGGGAGCGTGAAGAGCCCAAAGGGGGGTGACGACAAAAAATTGCAAACGTTTACGCCTGTGAGTTTTATTGATGGCATAAATAACAAAATAAAAGGGCAGAGAAGACACCGGAACTGTTAATGGCAGGTGGGGAGTGCAGATGCCAGTTGGGACCAAGGGCCAAGGGCCAAGGGCCAAGGACAAAGGACAGACACCCTCTCTCTGATTAAGGCCAGCTGCTGGTCTAATCTGGCCAAGCCGTGCCAATGCCAGCCCTTTGTCCTATGTCCTGCGCATATCAATTCCCTGTCTTAAATTGACATTTTTCCGGCATCGTCCTCGTCGTCGTCGTCGCCTCAACTTTCCCTAATAACATAAACATGCCGCACACATTAGGCCCAAGTCCTGCCCGGACTCGTCCTGCTCTGCCTGCTTTTTTTGTTGGTCATAAACCAATCAAAAAATAATTCAATGAATTTTTATTGCCGAATTATGTTAAAAGTGATTTGAATGCGACAAATGCGAGGGCTATTCGGGGCAAATAATGATGATGATGGGAAGGAAAGGAAAATATAAGATGGAACATGGTCTGTCTTAAAGGTTAGTTTAAAGCTTAATTTAAGAAACACAAAAAAAATATTTAATTAAATTCTCTAAATTAACAGTTACTCTCTACATACCTTATTTACACATATCCCTCGCTTATCCCTTGCCGGGACTTTCGTCAGAAACTTTGACTGCGCTTTTCAGAGAGGGATTTCCCCCAGCCAATTAAATTTTTGGAAACTGACTGGCTGACGGAAAAGAGCTGCCAAGGCAAACACCTACAGCTGAGAGTTTTCCCCTTCCCTCACCTCACCTCTCACAGTGTATCATTAACAAACGCACACAAAAAACGACGAGGCGAAAGACAACAACTAAGTATAATAGTTTACCCTGGTTGAGGGGGAGAGTGGGTTGAGGCCGGAGTGGGGCACATATTTTTGGTTTGGCAAAAAGTTGTGCCGCCTGTTTTCTTGGTTGTTTTGGCAACAACTTTGCTGTTGACAGTTGGCAGTGCCGCCTTATCCCCAGCTCCCCGCCGCTTACATATTTTCATGAACTAAAGCGAAGCTTGAGCAAATTAATTTAAGCGCCGCATGCAAAGGAACTCGCACGCAATGCAGAGTCTTCTTCGCACCTTGTCGTCGGGTTGCACCTGGGTTCCCTTTCCCCTCATGAAGTGTGTGTGTGTGTGTGGAAATTGAGTGCGTGACACTACAACAATGCGTTTAAATGGGAAATAAACTTGAGATCGGATGAGGTGACAATGTGGGCCTAGAATCTGGGGAATCTAATCAAGAGCGAACTTGAGGTTAATTTATTTCTTTATTAAACTAATGTAATAATGCCTATTTTTTATAGACACATAAAGAGATATAAAAAGATATATGCACATATATATTGTGCACTTGTTGGTTAATAAATTTTAGCTCAATTCTTTATTAGTTATTATTATTTTATATTATTTTTTGACTAGGCGATCTTGATGCACTTTAAGTCGTACATAACCTACATTATTACGTATACGCACCGTTTTTCTTGTATGTGAAATAGTGAATCCAACATTCTGTAGGGATTTTTATAAAATTTGTTATTAATTTTCAGCCAAAGATCATACTTAAAGCTATAAAATAATGTACAAAATTTGCACACCTCCACTTGGCAGGTATCCACCTCCCTCTGGCCCACATTACGTATACGCACCGTTCTCGTCATACGCACCGCTGTCAGCAAAACTGAAACGGAAGCGAACTGCTTATGCCGCTTTTGTTGTCACTGTCATGCCACGCCCACTTGGCACACTCAGCACTCAGCCAAAAAATCGGAGAACTCGAAAAGTTTTCGCATATTTGCTTAGAAAACTGTCTGCAATAAATCATATGCAGTCGCACACCTTCCTTCCGAGGATGCTGCCGCCGCTGCTGCCAGGCTGCACTAAATGGGAAAAGTTCAACTTAATTAGGGTTTTCGCTGAAAACTTTTTCATTTCGTACGCTTTAATTTTTATGGTTTCTCTTGTTGTTGTTTCTCTGTATTTCTCCTTTTTTATTTTTGTTTTTTTTTTTTTTGCAAGCAAATCGGCAAAATAAAATTGTCAATTGTTGAGGGGGGGTGGACGGGGGAAGGCGACCAAGTGTAAATAACGGTAAAGTTATATATGATGATGGCATGAAAAGTTGAAGGCAGGAAAACAACAACAGCAGAAGGCAAATAAAAATAAGTTTTCACATCTACAGCCCTTCTTCTTGCCTCTTTCGCTTTCTATTTTACTTAAACTTGGCCAACAACTTAACACGGCCAACAGCAGAGTGTGCGTGTGTGTGCAGTTTTAGCGTGTGTTTGTGGCACTTACGCAGGACAATTGCATTTGGGTAACGGAAGCGAAAATTGCTTCAAATGGCTGCAGATCGGAAGTGGAAGTGGAAATGGCCGCCGGGCAAAATCGCTTCCACAGTTCAAGCAACTTGCCGTTATCCTTGTGTATCCTTGAGAGTGTATGTGTGTTTGTGTGCTGCCAAAGGTTTATTTTTTCGCTAGGAAAATAGCTAGAAATTGCAATAAATATTTTAAACCAATAAAAACAATATATTTCAAACCTTAGTTTTATTAGTTAATTTTGGGGAATAAAAGTCTCCTTTTAATTCTTTTAATTTGATCATTTTTCTAGCTAGTTTCTTATCCTTAGACACACAAACGCTCTCCGTCAATAGCAATTGCAATCCGAATCCTGGAGTTCCTGGCCAGGCCAACTTGGGCTAATGTGCCACGTTGTCTGAGGCGGCTCCTGTTGGTGTTGCTGTTGTCCTGCGGCTGTTTGTTGGCAGAAGGATGCCTGGCTGGCTGGCTGGCTGGATGGCTGGCTGGCTGGCTGACTGGGGGCAGCATTATACAGGCTCGCCCAAGCACAAGACACCAAAAACCAACAGTGGCAAGAACAAAATGCAACAAGGACCGGGTTTGAGCTGGAGCAGGAGCAGGAGCAGGAGCTATAGCTGGAGAGCAGAGAAAAATCAAATAAATAAACATTCATGTGAAGGAATGTTGCATGCAACGAAACACTGGAGCACACAAAGCGCCACGAGTTTGCCCCATTGTCCAAGGACCCAAGTCCGAGTCCGAAGCGGCGGCAGCAGCAAAGTTTTTTGCCGCAAGGCTGCTGCTTCAAATGTTTTATAGGTGATAGAAAAATATTTTGCGAACGTGATGAGAATTTATCGTTTGCCATCGCAGGCAGCATCAAATGGACTAAGCAAAAACCGAGTATCGACAACAAATCAACAGCAAGAACAACAGCGACTGGGGCAGGACTTGGGCAAAATATGGCATCCTTGGTCCTGGCAATGCCAGGCGCTTAAATAAACTGACTGTAAATGATATGAGGTTGCCGCCTGACTGCCTTCCCTTGCCTATCCTTTCCCCCCTCGAAAGACTGAAGGCAAAAGGCACTCGAGGAGCGAAGATGAACTCCGCCTGGAGGTTGTCGCCGGCTGCAATATTTCCGTCTGACGAGAACTCTCACTTACGCGGTGAAAAATTGGGATACAAAATATAGTAAAAAGTTCAAAGATACATGAAGATGATTTCAAAATTTGTGAAAATATTTAAAACCTCATTTTGAGTCCAACTTTTATCATAAATATGTGGAAAATTATGTAGAGAAGCTAATAGTTTATATTTAAACATTAAAATGTATCAAATTATGCTCACTTTTGACTATTTAATTTATTTATTCATCCCCTTTATATTTCAAGAAGACCAACCAATTTCCCTCAGTGCCCCTGCCTGCCACTATTTTCTGAGTGACGTCTGCCTAGAGCCGGGCTCCTGCCTCAGCTCTCCATTTGGCGGGTTAATTAATTTCAATTGAGTTTTCCCTTCCTCTCATTCCCCAGGCCAAGAAGTGATGCTAAAGCCCTGGGCCCCATAATGAGCAGGTGGAAGCCAAAGAGACGCCACAGATTCCGGCCAAGTCCTTATAGCCGGAGTACGTCATTAGGTGCAACTCCTAGTTGCAGTTTCCTATGCCTTCTGCAGCTATCCCAGGCAATTAATTCCAGTTACGAGTATATATCTTCGATCTCTGAATTAATATTCATTTGTCTGGGCCAAGAAAAAAAAAAGGAAATAAAGGCAGAAGGGCAAAGCCAGTTTGAAGACAAAGCGTTTCTGGGCCAAGGACTGACACATTTGAAGAACTTAACAAACCGTAAGAAATGAACATTAAACGGGATGTGGACGGGGCCCTGCTCCTCGGGCGGCTCCTGCTTGTATCTTTGATTGTATTCCTGCTCGAAGGGGTCCTTCCATACACAATCGAGAGTGGGGAAGCGCAGCGGGGTTGTGTGAAGGTCGCTGGCAGGTCAACGTCTCGGCCAGCAATTCAAATAAAGTCCTCGACAGCAGTGAACCTTTACAAATTGAAACGATGATCCTTCTGGGGACAAGACGACACATTTTTGACACTTGCGGTGGGCGGGGCGTGGCACCAAAGGGGCTCAGCCAGGGGAAGGGACAACGAGAATGAGAATGGGCGGGAATGTTGTTGACTTTTTGTTATTTGTTCGCTTGTTAACTTTAAACGCTGTAAATGGCTTTGAAAACTGCCAGGACACAGTTCGAGGATACAGGATACAGATATATACGGGCAGGAAAGAGGAGCTTGGGTTGGCTTAGAGATGGAAATGAAAAGAAGGATATAAGCCAAGTAAGTAAGATGAATTCAAGGAATATAAATACATAATTGCTCTCTAAAACAATGGCATATTTAATTAACAATAAATAATATATCCTTTCAGCTTCCCTTTTCGTTCTTCGTGACTCACGACTCTTCAAGTTCGGCCATCTCCTGGAGGGAACTTCACAATGTTTGTCCCAACCAACAAATTGGACACAAATAAAAATGCTATTGACACAGTTTGTCAAAATGCCAAACTGTCCTTTGTCCTTCTGGGGTTTGTTCACCCCACCCGCCACCCCCTTACGGGGCTCCTTGTTTGTGTGTCCAATGTGTTTTGTTTGGCCATCGAAATAAGCTTGATAGAGTTGTTATGGCTGCTGCCATTTGTGCTCATCGCTGTTGATTTGTTTTGGCTCCTCCGGGGGCCACCAGCGAGTCCTGTCTCCATAGTCCGTTGTCCGTGGTCCCAGTTCCTGCTCGCTTCGGTTTCTGGTTCGGGTTCGGGTTAAAAGGGGCCAAAAACGAAAAGTGTCCCGAGTCCGGTCGAGTGTATTAAATGTTTGCTCAAAAAGCCAGCCTCTGTGACAATGACGAAGTGTTGACAAATGTGTTAAGGGATTTGCGGTCGGCTGGACGATGGACCACTGACCATTGCTGATTGGCGAGTCTATTGCTTTTGATTTCTACTTAAAATAGCGACATTTTAGGTCACTTTTCCGGTAATTTTCCTAGCTGTTATAGAGAGAGGATAAAAGAAATATACTTTTGGCCTAAAGTAAGAGATAGTTCCAAGTATAACTTGAACTTTATGCAGCGAATATAAATCAAATTTCTATAACCTTGTGTTATTCATTTCCTTATTTTGTTTTACAAATAATTCCACTCATTGCTGGCATTATTTTATACTTTTTTAGCTCAGAGCACACATTCCATGTCCTTTTCTGACTAAAATCCCCTACACAAACCTCAAGTTTGCAGAATTTTCGGCACTGCGAGCACCTGAGAAGTATTACATACACCGATGCCCGGGAAATGGCTGCTCCATTTTCCGTGGCCATTGGCCAAAACTGTATTTAACGCTCAACAAAGGCCGCATTAAGTGTCCTGGCGCCGCTGGCACAATGGGCGGAAGAGCGTCGGCGAAGCGGGAGCAGGAGACGAATCCTGAATTGGACAGAAAAGGAGGTGCAGGAGGAGGACAAGGTCTGCCTGCATTGAATTGCATTTAATGCATGGCCAACATAATTTTAATGAGTTTTTGCTCTTAATCCGTTTGCAAGATGTTGTCAATGAGCCTGCGGCTCCTGTTCCCATTCTGCCCAATCCTCCTCCACTTTGTCCCCGCCGCTTTTCCGTTTTTCGCCCGGTTTTTTTGTCCAGCCTTTCTGTTTTTTTTATTATCCTCCTCCTTTTTTTGTGTGAAATTCCTTCATAATGCGCTGCCAACGGCCTGTCAGCGTATGAGTATGAGTGTATTTGTGCACTGAGAGGAAGGAGGCAGGCATTTCCACCTTGAAATTCAAAAGAGAAAACCAGAAAATGTAAGCCTTATCTGCTTTAAAGGATATAGCATAAAAATATCCAGGGTTAGGTTTCACTTTTCCCCTATTTTTCTTGCCGTGCACGAGTATGTGCCCATGTTTTCTTTCTATCTGCGCTGCAACAATTTCCCTTGTGGCCCCCGGCATTTCCCACGCGCCGCCGCCGCCGCTGCCGCCGCTCCGTTTGTTATAATTTTCCGCTCTTTGCAGCATTTTAATTTGATTCAAGCCACAAGGACTGTCATCATGTTTTCCCTACACTCTCTCTCCTTGTTTTCCATGGGAAAAGTCAGTGGAGAACATTGGGAGGGTATATAAGCAGCCGTCGCGAAGCGATTTCCCTGTGTGTCACATTTTTTACCATTCATTTCGTTTGCTTTTCTTTTTGTCTATTATTCCTGCTGCTTTTGGGCATTTGCAACTTTTAATCTCCGGACTGTCCATTGTCTCTCCATACCTGATAGCTGGATATGGGATATAGGATATAGAATATAGAATATAGAAACTTGAGAGCCAAAGGCCAGAACAAGCCCTGGATTTCTGCCGAATGCCGGCATCGAAATGATTGAAATGCCAATTAACCAATACATTTTGCCTTGGTTATTCCTACGCCCCCCTCGAACCCCTTCCATGTGCACTGGGCGGCAAGGAATGCTCCTTCGAGCCAAATACGCAATCAAAGCGCATTTAAGGCAATGCTAGGAATTTTTGGCCATAACATTGGGGTTCTAGAAGTCGGCCAGGAACGCCCTCAGATCCTTGGAGGCCTGCGGTTGTCCGGCATCGAAATCAAAAGCAAAGGTAATGAAATGGCGACGCGGGGGTTACCCATTGATGAAAATTTAAAAGGAAATTTCTGGGAAATTATTTATAATTTAAAATTAAAACCTATTCTCCCATAATTATTGTGTATAATAAGGGAAAAACTAAGAAATTTTGCTAACAGAAGTAAGATATGAATTTATCCTGATTTATCTACTTAAAATAAAAATAATTATCGCGGCTTTTCAAATTTAGTTTACTTATTATTTCCTTCACCTAATTTTACCTAATTTTTTTGGCATCATTATTAAATTTTTATTTTTATGTTTCTTATAAATATATTAAAGAAATATTTATTGCCTTTCAGTTCTTTTAATTTATCATTTCCAATTTTTCTTCAATGCAAAAAATTAATACTTAAATATGAAAAATTTTAAAAATTATAAAAAACTATACAAATCAAATACACTGCTCGCAAATACACCCTAGTTTCCTTAACGAATACCGGTTGTATTCAGAGCCCCCCGCTAAATACACGAAAAAGAGTCTGGAAAAGTGTGGCATACTTGACGGGGGCAGCGCGGAAAATGTAAAATATTTTCAATTAATTCGTCGTCCCAGCCACAGTTTCCAGTTTCAATTTCATTCCCCCGAAATTTGGCAAAAAATTAGAATATTTTCATTTGAATCTGTCTCGCTTTCATCTCGACTGCTGGGAGAACCCTTTGCCCAGGCTTTCATTTAATTTCGGCCGCCTCTTGTTTGTGCAACACTTGAGCGGACCGAGGTGGTGGCTCCCCCTGATTTTCCAACCTCCGATTCCCGTCGACGTGGTCGTCGTCGTGGTCTGGCGGGGAAACTAATAACTTTCTCCTTGGCTTTTCCGGTTTTTGTTTATTCATGAGTTTGATTTCTGTGGCCGGCCAGGACTTTTGTAACTTTTTGAGCCGCTCAGGTGAAAGTCTCGACGACCCAAAGGGTGGCGACAATCAGCCGGGAGATTCATTGGGTGGTGGGGGGACGCATAATTATTTTATTTGTATTCAGCTTCGGTTTAATAAACATATTTCTTTTATTTCCTTGATTTTTTACAATTCGTTTAACCTTTTTTCCTTGCTGTTTGCTTAGCAAAGGCTAAATGGTAAAATGAAAGGGTTAATGCCATTAATCAGTTGAAGGAAGTCCGAGGGAACTACATCTATGTTTCTTTATTTTTAAATAAAATAAATAGTTAATAAATATTTTTTAATAAATATTTGCTACTTTCAGCTTTAATCTAATCTTGAAAGCATTACTCCAACCTAAACTTACACTCAGAGGTCTCTGGAAATTCGTCAGCAACTTGCAAAAGGATTTCTATTATTCCCACCTATTATCCCTGCCAGGATCCTGTTCGACATCCTGTCGATGGTGAAAATGTTTGCTGCTCTTCTAGGGCTTAGCCGGGGAATCCCCAAAGTGGATATCGGAATGGCCGCACTGCACTCCGCAAATCCCATCTGCCAGGACACATGTATATCAGTGTATTTGCATGACAGCGAGAGCAGGAAAGCAGGATAATAGAAAGACAGAGAGGAAAAGAGAGGACCGAAAGAGATAGCTACACAGAAGCGGGCATTACACAAAGGCCTTTGGCCGATAATGGAGCTTATCTTAGCGCGGATAACGCCAGCATAAAGCCGTAGGCAAATACACAATTTGGTGGCCAAACAAACAGGCTTTCCGATCTACATACACATATTTATAAATATATTTATAAGTGTGTGTGTACAGTGGGAAAAAGTGGGAGTATTTCAGAACATTTAAATAAATGAGAATAAATATATTTGATTCTTTAATTATATAGTCAATTATCTGTGCTCATTTAGTAAAGGAATTTATTTGAAATATTTACAATTATTTAATATTTAAATTACTTATTACTTCCATTATATTTTTTTATATAAAAAATGCATATGAGTTAAACAAATATATGATAAATACTCAATTATCAGTTCCCATTTGGTAAAGGAATTTATTAAAAATATATTTAAATGTATTTAATATTCAAATTATTTATCATTCTCATTATATTTCTTTATATACACAATTCATATATTTTAAAATAATATTATAATACAATAATACATATTTGTTATATTTATTTATATTTCTCTGAGTGCTCAGGCGGGTGTGCCATATGTCTCTGTGTCTGTGTGCGTCGGAAAATTGTATTATGTGCGGCATAAATTCGCATCGTCTGCCATTTGTGCGAACGACATCGACATCATTGACATTCATTGGATTTGGTGGCCATTCGCACCTGATGCTGACTACCTGTGTAGCCCCCCATGTAGCCAGCAGTCCCTGCATCCCTCCATCCCCTTGCATCCCCCTCCAGCCGACCCACCCCTGTGGCACAAAGTGTTTTATGGTTATTCAAATGCGGCCAGTCGACGCGACCCCATAACCGTAAAATGATTTGCCAGCCAGGACAGGTGAAACTGAGGTGAGGGTGAAGTGGGGGCCCTGCAGGACCAGGACAGGGCCACTCATTATGCGCTGCCGCTTTATGGCGCCCAAATCTGTGCTACGAAAATTGTATTAAAATTTTATTACGTCAGCCAGCAGAGAGAGAAGAATGATAACGTTTGCCCCAACATATGCCAGAAATGGCTGTAAAGCGGGCCAAAAGGTTAGCCAACAAATTGAAAACACAATAATAATGGCACAGCCCCAACTTTAAGGGTTTCAGTAATTAACCTGGCCTTAAATTAAACCTGGAATGCAGGAGCACTAAGCCGAAACTCCCCATTTTCCTTGGCTTTTTTTATGCCCCTCGTAGGCGTTGTGTTTTTAAAACACTTCCCTCGGACACTCTATTAAAATGTAATTATTCATTGCTAGGCCGTTGCCACTTTGCACCTGACAGAGCCACAGACACACACAGCTTTTCCGGGGCACACTCCACCCCACCCCGCCCCTTTGTTGCCGTTTCAATTTGGCCTCCGCCGCGGGGAGAGCGGGGGCCTTGCTGCTGCTGCTGTTTAGCATAAAGAATCCCTTAAAATAATTACAGTTTTCAAAACTGTTTTGGCCGCCACCGCCATCGCCGCCGCCCTGGCCCTGTCATCGAGCTTGTTGTGTACAAATTTTTAGTGCCTTGTTCGTCGCGTTGCTTTGGCATTTATTAGCTGCCAAGGGGGAGGGTAGGAGGGTAGCAGGGGGGTAGGGGAAACAGGTGAGAGGTGGGAGGTGGGAGATCCGAGGTGAGAGGTCACAGGGCTGGCAAGACGGCAGGCAGGCAGGCAACAACAAGTGAAATAAAATGTAAAACAAAGGCAAACAACGAGCTTGGCCATATTTTTAATACGCCGCCCCTCTTGAGAGCGTGCCGCCCCCCGCCCCCTACCACTGGCCATGCATTAAATTAAATGATGTGAAAATAATGTTGGTGTTTGTGTTTTTCCGACGGCGGTGGCGGCGAAAAGGAAAAGCGCGCCAAGGCAGCAAATGTGCAAATAATTCGAAATAAAGTGTAACCAAAGGCAAATGGCCGGGCGGCCGGCGGTGGGTGTGTGAGGGTGTCCTGGGAAGCCAGACAGACAACCACATTAATTACACACCCCCCCAACACACACACACTTGGCCGCTGAGATGTGGCCTACACTCTGAAATAATTTAAGGCACATTACTCAAATGCAAAATAAGCTGTTTGCAGTTTGTACTTCACTTCCTCCAGCTCCTGTTCCAGCTCCTGTTCCTGCTCCTGCTCCTGCTGCTGCTCCTGTTCCTGTGTTCCTTTTTATTTTCTCAGCCTCCTGGGAGCAGCAGCTTCTTTGCTGGGCATTAGCATTAAATTTATTTCGATTCATCTATGTCGCATTGCAGAATCTTGCTTATTTTTGGCGGCTTTAAAATAGGAATAAATGTTAAATTAAATAATTTAAGGCACATTGTGAGAAGAATAAAGAAATTAGTTAGTACTCAATGTAAGTCAAATTAATAATAATCAAAATATACAAATGTTATTTATAATTTTATTACAAGGAAATAATATATGCATTGTTTTCATTATTCAAATTTTAATATTTGTATTTGAAATTGATTTCTTTATTTATTTTTCTTTATTTTAAATTCATTATTATGTATTATTATTTCACTCTATAAATATCATATTTAAAATGTCATTAAGGAAATTCCATTAGAATTTTGAAATAAAATTGTATAAATAAATATTTGTATATCCTTATTTTGTGTATTTTAAATAATCGTTTTTTTATTTAATATTTTCTTAAGGAAATCAACACACGAATTTCATAAGAATTTCAAAGTCAAAGTGTTTTTAACTCTATAACTTTATATTTTAAAGTAAAGTAATAATGTATATTTTCCTCAAAAAACTGTTGAAAACTCAGCCCACTGTTCCCTGATATTGGCCACCATATAGACCGCAACAGCATTAGCCAAACAACAAGGGCCGAAACAACAAAAACGGTTAGCTGAGCAAGCAAGTAAGCAAATTATCATATCAACGCCGTAAAACAAAACAATGGGGGAGGGAAAACAACCTTTAAAAGATGTGAAAATGATGCGGCCAAAAGTTCGCACGCAGCTCCCCGAAAAATTTAAATAAATCTTAAATGAAATTCACGACAAATGGCATGCAAATTTGTCTGTTGTGTGTGGGGGGGGGGGGGGCGAAAGGGGATGAAGTGGCCAATGGAAAGTGGGAAATACGAAGTGCCAAGGGCCGGAAAGGGGAGTGGGGTTAGTCCGTCCGGCCAGCCGAAAAACCGGAGATGGCCGCTGGGGTCGTGTCCCTGGCATTGCGGAATTTTTCAGGTGAATGCCTTAGCAGTCCTGCCGGGCTAAACAAGCTCCTGGGACAAAGGTCGCAAAAAACAAACGGAAGGAAGGGGAGTCTAACAAATCACCTGGCATTAGGCCGAGGCCTACCTGTGGACTCCTCGCACCCCCCCTCCCAATGGCACTCTTCCCACCCCACCGGACATTCGTGCCTAATTTCATGAGCTAGCCAAGGACAGATTGCCGCATCATTAGCAACATGGGGAGAGACAGGGAGTCCTTTGATTTAGCAGGGGATTGAAGGAGCAAATAACCCATTATTCACACATTCACAGCTTCGGTTCAAGGGGTTAATAACCCACAACAAGAAATACCAAAAGGAATTAAAGGCGCTAAACAGGAGTTTTCATTGCAAAAACAAACACTTTCCATTCTTTGTATATATGTATGTGTAGTAGTAGTACATTTTAATTATTGCACTCTTCTTCCGGTGGCATGTTCCCGCTTACGGGGATAACCCACCATCAATTGGCTGTGTCCTGCTGCTGGAATTATCCTGTCTGGAGTCGGTTGTCTTGCCGGTGGAATTCCATCATTAATATCGGAACGAGCACGACTCCGACGTTGCTGGAAAATAAAATATGGCCAAAAGTGCAGCGTGTCAGGCACTCCCCCCTGTCAGGGGGGAAACTGCACGCTGGGTGGAAAAGCCAGAGTCCGGCCAGCACTCAACATGCTCGGTGACAGCACTGGAAAGCATCTTTAAGATGCAACGGAGTTCGTTCTGCTGACCACTTGGCAAACTGTCACTTGGCCCTGCTCGCTCCACATTGTCCCACCGTCCCCCCGAGTTGGCTGACCAACTGTCTCCGAGTTTGCCTGGCAGGTTGATTTTTTCTAGGAGGATGCATTTTTTATTGGTTACATCGTTAGACAAGTGAAATATGTGTGTTCGCCATAGCCATTGTGGGTAAATATCCGTCTGTTCCAAGCCAAGGTGGCAGTCAAAAGAGGAGAATATTTTCCATTAAATAGATTTTATGCTTTATGTTGTATTCAGTTGTATGTTTGATAGTTTAAAGACCAAAAGGAAGTTCTTTATTTGACTTAATTAGTTTATATTATAGGTTAAGATCATGTGAAAGTCTAGATTAACTTAAAACTTGATTTTTAAATGTAGTCGAAAAAGGATTACTTAAAAAATTCCTATTGTGATCTATCCTTTACTACCAACATTCTTTCCCAACTCTTAACTCTTCAGTATTTCCCTCAGAATCCACGGCTACTGTGCAGTTGCCAATATAATCCAATCAGAGTGCGTCGGGGCTGATTGTTTCCGAAACTAATTACCTTCCGGTTGGGGCATGGCTTTACGACTAAAGCTAAGGAGTTGCAACAATCGGCATTAGTTCGGGCATAAACTCGGGTTTACGACGGCGACAGGATTAAAGTGCGGACCTGGCCCCGGGGCATAATAATAAATTTCATCAAGTCACCAAGTTTCGTAATATGCCACACGTATGTCATTAATCTTCAGTTTTGAGCTAAATTTGATGAATTAGTGGCCAATGGACGAACAAAACAGGCCGCTGGCAGGAGCAGGAGCAGGAGCAGGCAGCGGGATGCTGACAGGATGGACAGGAGCAGGACTCAAGCTGGACAGCTTAGACAGACGGAGCTGGCATTAAGTTCGCCTGGCAGCTGACGACAGGCAGGCCGACGATGGCCGGCCAGGATATCAATAAAGCCGGGCCCACCGAAAGCCCATAAGACATCTTAGAAGGCACACATATGAGCCGGGGCCTAGGGTGGTCCAGCAAAAAAAAAAAGAAAAACTAATATATTCATAGGATTTTCAGGAAAACTGTAAAAAAAACATAGGAAAGTAAAGATATATTTATTTATTTGAATTATTTTTTGAAGGAAACGTAGGTATATTTGGGTTAAATTTATATTTTTAACAATATTCCCAGAGAATGTAGAACTAGTCGAATTGTAGCATACTTTTCAGCACTCATAATATAATAATACAGTTCACAAAACGTAAAATCCTTAAAAATCTTAATAATACATTCGAATTTAAATCATATTTTCCTAATAATAATTAGTTACCGACTAAATCCATTTAATTCATTAAATTAAATAGGTGCAAGCTTGAAGCCACTCAAGGTGCACTAAGGATACAGGGTCCACTCGAATTCGTTCACACACTCACACACACTTGACATGTCCTGCCTTTGATTTGGGTTCAGCACTCTCATCCTCGGCCCCGTGTGCTTGTGTCCTTGCCTTCTCCTCCAGGAGAGCGGGCCAAAGAAGTTTAACTAAAATAATAAAAGTCAAACTGTGTACAAACAGCTTTGGCCTTAACGACATGTGTGCGTGTGCGTGTGCGTGTGCGTATGGTAGTGTGTGCGTGGGATGTGTGCGTGTGCGTGTGCGTCTGGATAAAGTTTCATCAAAGAAAAGTTAGTCCTGGTCTTCGTGGTGTTGGTGTACATTTCAGTGTGCGTGTTGCGTTTAATTGATATGCTAATGAGTGAAGTGAAAGCTCTCGATTTGTTTTCTCACTGGCTTTGTTTGCCTTTATTTGCCGTCAAACAATTAGCCAGGAGAAAGTTGAGATGAAAAGCGGAGAAACTGGAGAAATGGTTGCTGCAATAAGGCTGCTGTATTGGCTATAACAACATAACTACTAAACTACTCAAATAATTAATAAGTTTTGCTTTTCAACACGTAAAATTCTTGAATTTTTAATGCCTAAAATATATATTTATTGCTTTTACTTTGCCATTGAAATATAACCCAAAGATGTCTTAGATCCGCTTCCAATTTACCGATCTTCCCATATTGGCATTGCCATTTTCCTTGGCCACCAGCAGCAGGCTCTTGGTTGCCATCATTGTGGCCAGCGAGCTTAGCAATTTTCTCCGCCAGCCACCACCGCCAACATTTTCATAATTAATTCTCATGCAAGTAATTAAAAATGCCAACGGCTCGCATTGTCGTGGCTGGTTCTTTTTTCTGCTCTTTTTTTGTTGTTGTTGTTGCTGCCGTGATTGCAATGCAAATAATAGCAGCGGGAAATTAATTACGCGCTCGCATAGCCGACAAATGTAAAAATGCTCACAAAGAAACAACAAGCAGCGCGGAAAAGTGAACTAGGACTGGGCAACAGTGGTGAAAATCCCGGCGAAATAGAACAAACAATTGCATTTTCCTGCGGTGTGCTAGGGGTAAATCTCCACAGCACTCTGTGTGTTGTGTTGTGTTGTGTGTTGTGTGTGTGTGTCGACAGGAGTATGAAAAATGGTTGGCTGGTTGCCATAATCTAAGGTAAGTTTTCCACTCCCCTTGTGGACGCATTTCCAGTGGGAAAGTAATGTAAAATTAGTTAATTTGTCATGGGAAATGCAATTAACTTCTTATTAATTTGTTTTCCTTTATTTATTTGTGTTGGAATTATAGGAAAAATAAATATAAATATTGATAAAATATTTTAATTAATTTCTAAAAAAGCAAACATTTTAACACCAATTTATATCCTTTGCAGCATGTTTCAAAATCCTCCTCCAAATATATGTAACTTTCAAAACCATTTCGCCTGTCGTTAGATAATAAACTGGAATTCTTCATTGTCCGCCAGGGCTTGCGGCTAAAAGGAAAAACAACAAAAAAAACACAAGAATAACGAACGAAATGATAAAGGGTTAAGGAGAAAGATGGGGTGGGGGCGGAGGGGGCGGTAGAGAGAAATGGCTGCCATTAACATTTGCCGTTCGCCGTTAACATTTCATTTAGCCGGCAAACGTTTTTGGTTCTTTCATTTCCTATTTGGCAGCCGCTTATTCTTTTTGTTTTCTTTCTTGTTTTTTTTTTTTTTGTGTTTTTTGCCAAACATTTTAATTATGAGCGCACTTTCCAGCATCCTTTGTTGTTATTGTAAAACAAACGAAATGAACAAAGTCGTATATGTGAGCCCCACAAATGCGAGGGGCGGGAAAGGGTTAGGGCAAGGAGGCGCGTCTCCGCAAAGGGGTTAAGCGGAGGCGGTGGGCGTTGCGATCGCCAAATGAAAAGCGTACCAAATGGACATGTGGCCCGCGCATTTTGCGGTTTCTTCTTTTTTTTACCCCGCCATGCAGGGTAAAACGAGGAGGGCATGGGTCAAAAGTCATAGGAGAAGGAGCAGTCTAAGCCAAAAGAAAGGGCCAACTGCTGCCGCTGCTGCTGCTGCTGCTGCTGCTGATGACGACGATGATGACGGTGGCGATGGCAATGATGTTGGCCGCATTGTTGGCCAGTGGTAAAATACAGGATATACGCGTCAGAGATGGGAGATGAGTGTGTGTTTTGTAATTGAAAAAAAAAACACAGAACACTTTGGGATAGTTTTGAGATAATTTTACTTCAAACAACTCCTTTTATGAGCAATAATTGTATCAGCGAAATGAATTTATTTAACTAACATTTAATTCCCTTATTTTTTATTAATTTTTTAATAAGTGTATTGTACTTAAATTAAAATTGGAACATATTGTTTTTAAGAGAACACATTTCTTTCAAATGTAAATAATCTTTGTCTATTTATGGCATATTTAAGTATTAATCCAGGCTGTTATCATTGACCAAAAGACAAATGATTATCTAAAATTATTTTAAATACGTATAAAAAAATATATAAAATATTTCAAACCCCCTCCTAACGATATAACGATATTTTGTGCCCTCTTGTGCTGCCATCACCGACACAAATGCATTGTTTGCCGGCTCGCAAGTGTCTGTGTGTGCGCTTGTGTGTGTGACATGTTAACGACGGCGCTCAAATGACTTTTGTGCGGTTTAAAACCAAACCCCAGGACCAGGGCTAGGACCAGGACCCCCCCAGACCCCAGACGAACCATCATCGCCATCGTCATTGCCATGGCCTCCTCTTGCTTCTCCGCACATCTACTCCTCGCCTTGCCTTGTTCGCTGCAGTATTTTTCAATTTTATGGTTTCCAGATGAAGTGCGTTCGACCGTAAGTAAATGCCGGGGAAACCCCTCTTTTTTTAGCCACCCCCCCTTTCCCCAGCACGTCAGCTGCAGCTGTCATTGTTTAGCTTTTTGCCCTCTTGCAGCACAAAAAACCAGGGAATCCCCTCCCGCTTTCTCTCTGTGTGGGCCATACGCATAAAGTTGCATTTTGATACCCTTTTCTTTTTGGGGTAATAAATTTATAGTTGCAGCCTTGAGCTACAAAATCAAGTAACTCTCTGAAAATCAGCCGAAATCGATGCTTTACAAACAAGAATTATTTTCTTTTGGCCCAAAGAAATAGATTCCCAAAGATCGAACTACAAAGTTGAAAGGATATACAAACTTTGGCATTCCGAAGCTAGCTTCCTTTCTTGCTCCTTTTCAATTTTTTTTATTTTTTCTATTTTCTCAACCTCTTTTTTTGAGGGGGCGGCGGGACTGCTTAGCCATTGGCCTGACCAATTTTTTTGGGCTTCTGTTTGCCATTTTTTCAGTTTCAGCAGTTTTGGCTGACCGAATCGTTATGAGTTATGTGCCGGGAGTGGGGCGAACAAAGGGGTAGAGGCCAGGTGAGCGGGAAGATTGAAACTAACTGAATTGCCCAAGCGGCTGTGAACATTTCGTTTTAATTAAGAGGCCACTCTGGCCAGAGAGAAAAGAAGCAAACAAAAAAATAACAGAGGAACAAAACAAAACAACAAAAAACCAAGAACGGAGAAAAACCCAGCTGAAAGGAGAGGAGAAATGGGCTAGAACTGTGGCAATAAGGGCGGGCCGGGCGGTGACTTTTTTGCCCGGCAAGTTGGGGGTTAGTTCCAGTTGATCCGTCAACTAATTGAAGCCAACTTTCAGGCTTCGCTGGCCAAAAATGGTGAGCACGAAAAAAATGGCCGCTTATTTATTTATGGGAAATATTTAGCTGCAAAACAAATGAAATTGAATTCAGTAAATACGCGAACAAACAGTGTTTATGTTTAAATACTATATATTAATCCCTCTGACTACACTGGAATTTGCTAACCAAAAAATGTTAAAGGCTACAATTTTTTACTCCTAAAAAAAAAAACAAACATACAAAATATTTGGTACCTGAAATATGACATTTCATGCATTTATTATATTTCTATTTTTCATATTAATTAATTTTTATTATTTAAAGGTTCTGAAAGTTTCAGGTATTTCTCCTACACAATATTTTCTCCGACTGTTCCTACTTATTTCATATGCTAATCCCTTTCGAGTATTTTTGCTCTTTCTATTGGCATCTATCTAGATATTTTTTTAGTCTCCGTGACCCCACATGACCCCAGCTACCTGACCACACCTGTCGCCATTTGCGGTTCTCGCTGTAAATGCATTTTTAATGCATTTCATTCCGTTTTTGTGTCCCGTCGCTAAAAGCAAATGCACATTTAAATAAAATTTAATAGTTATATCTATTTAAATATTGCAGAGGGATAGATGGGACAGAGGGACTGGCGGAGGGACAGCATAATTCTCAATTTAAATAAATCAGAGTCAGAGGCGGTCATAAAAACTGTTGTGTTTGGCCAAAATGCAATAAGAGCCAAGTTTTCTAAGGCGATGTCTGGGCGAAAGCTCCTCCTCCATGCATCAGAGTTGACACTTTTTGTTGCAGAATTTCGCTATTGCCTTTGGTGAGTGGCAACAGAAATGGCAAAACATAAACCAAACGGAATGGCAACAAGCTGCAGCGACTGAGGGAAGCGAAGGGAGAGTGAAATAAAAGGAAACAAGGCAGTAAGTTATTATGGCAGGAAGAAGGTTATAAATAAAAATAGTAAATAATGATCTAAGCTAAAAAAATTGATAAACTTTTATTAAATTACAAAAAGATGAATGCCAGATTTAAATAAAATATACAAATTACCCCCCGTAGGACTATGTAATTTTATCTGCGATCTGTAAAACCCTGTTAGAATCTCGTAATGACGAACCCAAGGTAAACGGGATGACAGCCTCCTTCCGGGTAAATCCCTCGGCACCGCTCCCCTTAACCCGTGCGTGCCCCCTGCCCTGCTTCGGTTTCGGTTCGCCCTTTGTCAGCCCTTAACACGTTGACATCTCACGGGGCTGCTGCTCAGCTTGCGTTCGCTCCCTGTCAAGCTGCCTCCTGTTATTTGTTGCAATTTAAGTGACTTGGAATTGCAATTTATTGTTGCCGCTCTGAAGGGGAAAATCAGCCAGTACAGTACAGTACCCTTCCATCCGTTTTTCTCCGCTTTTCCCTGCTTTCCCCCGCACTTTCTCCCTTTTTTTTTGGGCTGGAAATAAACAAGCTGCGTGGCGGCGAGGAGCCAGAGAAATATGAGAATTTAGTGTAATGTTGTTTTTATTGCAACTTCATGTGCGGAATGTGTATCAGGGCATTAAAGTGTTGTTGCATACACTTAGCCACCCCTCCCCGAGGTGCTGGAGGAGCAGGATGGCGGATGGCGGAAGAGTCAAGAAAACTTTCCCCGAAGGACGATCAAGTGACGATTTCCGTCTTGGCTTGCCAAGGATTGTTGGATTTCCTTACGGAACTCCTTATTTAATGGTTGATAAATCATGGAGCCACGGGTGCAATTGTTACATACTCAAGATTATTATTTTGTGGGAATAATATGGAAATTTTTACGAACTTGACAACATAATATTTAAATATATTTAAGGGATTTTTATACTTTTATTTATATTTAAAGCTATTTATTTATTATTTGAAATACAGTCAACACAGAGTGAATGTCAATAAAACTCACAGAAGAAAAATCACTTCTATTATGACGATATAATGCGTGAAACAGTCGAATTTTGATTGTCCTGCCAAGTCCATTGTCCCTTTTTTTATTTGCGCCTGCCCAGCGATATTGTAAATTTCTTTATATTTGTCAAGCCAATTGAAAAGTTTGTCGCAATTTTGTGTTGATTTAACACCCCTCCCAGTGCCACACATAGGACAACAAAGTCACAGGACGACAGTCCTGTATGGCCTGCCATCAAAGGAGACAAGCCCGGGTCCAAGGTCCACCCCCAGGGGGGGTCAAGAAAAACTTTCGCTGGCCGGGACATAAATAAGGAATTGTATGGTAAATGGCCGGCAAGGAAAACAACGTGGAATAAAGCCGACACAAGTCGGGAAAGTCGGACAAGTCGGGAATTATTTGAAAGGAAAAGAGATATAGAGAGAGAGCGAGTGAGGGAGAGGAACAATGGCAGGAGCAGGGGTGTCCAGTGACCACACAGTGATTTACGCTCATGAAATTGAGTTGTGGCGCAAATTATTTATGAACAAAGCGCACACACAGGAATAACAAGCGCGAAGCAAACGAGAATTGTAATGTCCCAAAATCCAGGACAATATGCAGTTTGCGGAATCGGTATCGAAGTCCTTCCCCAGAGAAATGTCCCTTCTGCGGACAGCTTAGAGCTCGCAGCTCCGGCCAGGAGCCAACTTTTCCTCCGAAAATAATTTATTAGCGGCAAACGAGCAAAAGTTTTATGAAAATTCAAAAAACACAAGAACACACACAGCAACAAAAAACAAGACAAAAATAAGGAAAGGAACACAATCGAAACAAAGGCCAAACAAGTGGAAGTGGAAGTGGAAGTGGAAGTTGAAGTTGAGGTGGCGCAACTTGATGAAGTAGCTCCAACACCCAGCATTTGGGCCAACATTTCATTGTCAGCCGAGTTTTGCGGAATCGTGTGCTTTGTTTAATATTTTCAGACTCTGTCAAAAAGTTCGGGGCAAATTTATTTACTATCATGTCCGCCAATGAGCCGGGGAGCCGAGAACTGAGTGTATGTTGGGTATATGAGCTATGTGATTGTGTTTGGAAGGTATAACTTATTACTTAAAATAACAGAAGAGTTCTATGAGATTTCCCTGGAAATTATTCGAATTATTTGTGATTATTCACAAAACGAACATCTGGAAAAAAAATAATAGGCTTTTTTCGATTTATGTATTATTAAGTCAACAAGCTAGAAAATTAGAATATTTAAGTAATAAAAGCGAGTGGCTTGAAGTAAATTTTACACTCAAAAATATCCCCTTAATAAGAGCATTTAATGCCTTGCTTTATTCATTCCACTCTCCGAGGCTCGGTCTCACTTGTTATTTATTGAATTTGGCACACAATTGCACAGGAGCTTATTTACTCCCCGTTAACTCCCCCCCTCTGGTTTCCACATTCAATTGCTCCGTATGAAATTTATGAAATTTATTCCGTTGCCTGTCAAAGTTTTCTTCCACTCGTATTTCTTTCGAAAAAGGAGCCAGAGCAGCGTGGCATTTGCGGGGGTGCGATAGGTGCCACTGACAGTCGCATTACGCATACGCCCCGTGTGTACGGGCATTACGTATACGCAGTGCGGACGAAACCGTTCGATATCATTAGCATTGGCAAATGCATATGGAACGCCTCAGTCTCTGTGTGTGTTTATTTTTAGAGAAAACAATTTCAGTTGCTTAGCAAAGCTGCCACCGCAAAAGCCGCCATGCCACCCCCAGGCACCCCTTTCTGGCGGCAGAACGCTTTGTATGCAAATGAGCAGAGCGAATTTTCTCATGATAATATGCCATTAATGAGCAGCATTATTTTCCCCCAAGTGCCCCAGCCCCTTGTATTGTATGCCAATTAATTGAACATCGCTTAATGCGAAATATATATATTAATTGCAATAATTAAAACCCGTTTGCAAGCAGCCAAGCACAGGGCGATGGGAGAGAAACTAGGGCTTGTAAGTCTTTGATATACTATAATAATCGCCTCTAGGGGGACTTTTTGATCGGCCGGATGAGCATGCGAACGTAGCTGAGGGATCCGTTGGGACCCGGCAGGAACGGTTTCCACAAAATGCCCTTGAAGAAGCCAATCTCATGGCCGTACTTGGATTGAAATGTGCCAAAGAGGTTGCTGCAAAGAAAGGCAATCATTAAAACTTGTAAGGATTAAAGAGCATCCGCCCACTCACCTCTGAACACACTCCCGGCCATACCACCAGGCACCTGCATGGGTCCTGGCGCAATTCTGACCATTGTCGTCGTTGTCCTGGTCGAAAGTGGTAAACTTCTTGCCGGCATGGTAGCGCAGCGAGTCCCCAGCATCCCCCCTGTAGGCACCCAGCACATACAGCAGATACTTCTCCGACTCGCTGCCAATGCTGAAGTGATCGTAGATGGCGAAGCGCTCCTCGCCCTTCTTGTTCCGCATGATCACCAGCAGCTCGTGATGCTCGCTGTTGGTCAGGCGATGCAGCTTCTCCAGGCCGATGAAGAACTCCGTGTTGAGGGACCCGAAGCCGGCCTTGTAGGTCTCCCAGTCGCGATTGAAGTCCTCGCTGCCGTCGTACCTGTAGGCGATGACCAGCCAGCCGCCATCCCGTTCCTTTTGATCGCAGCTGACAAAGAAGGGATCCATGTCCGCGGCAATCCTAATCCGCACCTGGCCATGCTTCTCGTCGTAGCAATTTCTGGGTATGTCGTCGACGGGCGTGACAGGCGGCAGGCTCTGAAGGATGCCACCGGGCAGGGGACGGAGTCTGGAGGGGAAACATAAATAACTTTCGGATTTTGTTGGCTATAAAATCAAGCTTACAATCTGGGCTCCAGGGGAACTCCGCCACTCGGCTGCGTTTTGAACTCCTCAACCAGCTGCTGCAACTCGTCCAGTTCCTCCCTTAGATTAAGCAACTCATCAGTCATAAATTGAACGCTGAAAACAACCACAATTAGCCACCAACAGTCTCCGCCAATTATCCCATGGCAACTTACCGGGCTGTCAGGGCTCCCAATGTGCTCACAGGACAACTTCCAGTCCCCTAAAGCGAAGAATTACGGAATTAAAAACCATTTTCCCAGCCCCTAAGTGGCCTTACCCACATTCTCGGCCAATAGGAATGGCTCTGCCGAATTTCTCATTATCACGGAAATCGGTTTTCCCGTTGAGTTCAGCGTGGCGGTACTGAGGCAGGCCAAGGCCGTGACGAGCGTCTCCAGAGCCATGCTGAGCCAGGTGTAGTCCCAAGGCAATTCCTCTATAATATATATATACACCAATTCCAGACGCAATCTGTGCTAGCGACTGCAATGCAGCTGCAACTGCTCGTCGGGGCAACTGACTAACTAAGTCAGCTCCCGAGCCTATCAATAACTAGCTGCCAGTTGATCAGAGATGCCGCGGGTAGGTTAACTGAGGCGGTGATCACGGTGATCGGAGAGAATGTTAATGATTCTATATGTTTATTAGCACTTTATTACGCTTATACTTCAATGCCTCAATTCTTTATTGTTGTAAATATTTTATTAGAAATTTATCTGTTCAACTTTTATTGTTTTTCTCAGTTCTGTTTATACCCGAATCACTGCCTGAGAAAGCACTGCCCAACACTCGTTAATTCCGCTTAGCATACTTGTTTTCCATGCGATGAACAATCCAACGTGAAAAGCTAATCCCCCGACTGACCTTTGGCGTTCTCATTCGCATTCGCACTGCGCCTCAGATCGGCAGCTAGTTAGCTTAGCTTAGTCAGTTACTTAGATACTTGGTAGGTGGTTAGTGGTTAGTGGTCCCCACTGCCAATATGTCACAGATGCTGCAGCTGGACGCCCTGGTCATGGCCATGGCCTGTCTTTCCACCACGCAAACGGACCTGGGCGGCGGTCTGATGGTGCCTCCGTCCCTGGAAAATGCCGTGAGTTGCAAGTTGAATAAGTATATAAATATATGTCTCAAAAGGGGAATATTAAACGAGTTTTTCGCACTTGAAGCTGGCATTTGCGATGCTCTCAGGAAAAGTTCAAAAGTCGGAGGGGACTCACCGAATGAACAATGAAGGGGGCTGAGATATGATTTTATATAATAATAATATATATAATAAATATTTTATTCTCCTTTCAGAGCGCCATCAGCTGTCCCGTTCCCACCGTGAGTGGCCTCTCCACTCGCATTCAAACTTTAAACAAAGAAATCGCCAGTGTCAAGGAGCAGATCGGCAGTTTGCAGGAGCAATTGGCGGATCTTAGGAGGACGGGTGGTTCGCCAGTGGTGGCCCTGGCCTCGCCCACCCTGGGCTCCCGCTTGTGAGAATCAATCAATTTCCCCAAAAGTTCATAATTCCAATAAAATAATCCATATACCTTCCTTCAGCTTGGATGTGCAGCCCCAGCTGCTGGCCCCGGGCATTGCCTCGGCCGCCTCCGGCACGCCAGAGAACTGCTTGAGGCAGCAGCACGGCGTGGTCCGGATCAAACCCCGCCAGAATGCCGAACCCTTCTTCGTGTTCTGCGACCAAAAGGTCCGGGACGGCGGCTGGACCCTGGTGGTGAATCGCATCAATGGCAACGAGGCCTTCAGCCGCAAGTGGGCGGACTACAAGATCGGCTTTGGCCCGCTGACTGGCGAGTTCTTCATCGGCCTGGACAAGCTGCATGAGATCACCAGCAGCGACAACTACGAGCTGCTCGTGCAGCTCCAAGACAGGAAGCAGGAGCTGCGCTATGCCCTCTACGATCACTTCAGCATTGGCAGCGAGTCGGAGCAGTATCGCCTGAATGTCCTGGGCATGTACCAGGGCGACGCTGCCGATGGCCTCAGGAAGCACACCGGAAAGAAGTTCAGCACCCAGGACAGGGATAACGACGAGAGCGAGGAGAACTGTGCGGTGGTGCAGTCGGGCGCCTTCTGGTATGGCAGCAGCTGTAACCTCAGGTGGGAGTCTATTTTATGAATATAAAATATATAATATTATAACAACTCTTTAACAGCAATCCCTTTGGCGTCTATCAGCGCACTCTCGAGCGGGACCTGGACGGCTACAAGGGCATTCTGTGGCGCGGCTTCCTCGATGGGCCCAAGGGCTCTCTGAAAATAGTTCGCATGATGGTCCGACCACGCAGTGCTTCATAAATAAATATTGTTTATATATTTCATTCCAACAAAGACACCCATTTGGTTAAAAATACAAGTAAACAAAAAAAAAAAACAAAGTAACAAATTAATAAATTCAGTTTAGATCTCGTTGAGCTTGTCGGCCGACTCTTCGGTGGTTGTGGTCGTGGTGGTGCGCACCGTGGTGGTTGTGGTGGGATCCTCAGAGCCCTTGACCACCAAGGCGTCCCCAAAAACGGGCTTGAAGAAGAGCACGAAGCGGGAATAGCGACGGGCGGAGTTCTGGACAGGAACGAAATGCAATTAATTAATTTTTAAAATATCCAAAAAACACCTCCAAGCTGTATACATACCAGGATCAGGCGGGACAGCGACTTGGAGACATTGGTGACCGTCAGCAGGGACTTGTTGAGCAGCTCCGAGGGCAGCTCCAGGGAGGCATCGCTCTGGATCTCGGCGGCATCGCTCAGATCCTTGCCCCCCGCCCTTCGCCGCCGCGGGCCGTGGCTCTGCTGGATAAATATAAGATACAAGTCGGGTGAGTAATTAGAGGTGGCCAGAGATGAGCAGTCAGCACAGATAGATAGATCGATAGAGAGCCCACAAATCCACAAAGATCCAAGGTCCAAAGACCCCACTTCAAGGGCAAGGCCATAAATAAAATAAAACTAGGTGTGGAGTGGGTTTTTTTTCTTTCCATTTTCGGTTTTATTCGTTTTTTTCTTATATTTTTTATTCGTTATGTTGTTGTTGTTGTTGTGGTGGTCGTGTGGACTTGTATATTTATATTTATAGATATGCCGAATATTTACAAACATGATACTTAACTAGGGTGTAACAAAAAAAAGGACAGGATTGGGATCGAGGGGAGTTCAACAAACACTCTGATGGATGGATGGATGGGTGGAAGAGTAGGTCAACGATAAATTACAGGCTCCAGCCGGAAGTAGCTCTCATTTGTTGGCCTGGATCCCTGCATCCCTGCATCCCTGCATCCCTGCACAGCATCCCTGGTAGCCTAGTAGCCTTGTAGCCTAATAGCCCGCCTCATCCGAATCGGGGGCGGGTGTCGTGACTCCAGCAAGGCCGCCAGTGCCGCCCGATGATCCCTGCAGGATTGGTCCCGAGAAGCTGAGGAACTTGGACACCACATTGCCCAGTCCAGCGTTGGGGTTGCCATTTCCAGAGGAGGAGCCGCTAAAGGCGGTGATGGTGGTCAGCACACCGGTGGTGAGATCGTTGGCAATGTTTCCCAGCGATCGGATCTTCGGCGAGACGACGGCGGTGATCAGGGTCTGGAAATCCTTGATGGGCACCGGCGACTTGATGTCCCACTGCTTGTTCTTCTCGATATTGGCGCGATCCAGCTGCTCGATCACCCGCGTCTTGGTGTCCAGGAAATTGTCGATTTTCTGCATTTAATTTGAATACATTCGTTGATCTATATGCTCTATATTTATATATTCACTCGTTCTACTCACGCCAAAGACGAAGCCGAGCACGGCGTTCTTGGCCTCGAACGTGGCATCGGGCAGTTTTCTTTTGTTGCGCTCTTGGCCAACTAACACCTCCTGGAAAAGGGAAATCGAAGTGGAAAATACGGGGTCACCACACTGAGCACACTTGGTACTTTTAAGGCCGAAAAATGGTTGCAATTTATATATTTTGAAATTATTTAAAAGCCATTTTAAATATCTTTAAAATCATTGAAAGTGTTTAATCGGAAAGGGGTTTCCTTTTCCACCAAACAAGCTTCAAATTCTAAAGATATATTTACAATTTTCATCCTTAAACTTGTGGTGAATAAATACCTAAAATCAATTATTAAAAAACTCTGTCAACACACTCTTGTGTCATAGTAATCAGACATTGCCTTGTTATTAATTCATGAACTCCTTACAATCTCCAAGTAAACACACATATATATCTTAATTTTTTCAAGTCATGTCTCTAATCTTGCCTAATTGCCGATCTTTGGGCTCTTGTCTGGCATTAATCGATTCTTTTGATTCTTTGCCTAATTACACTTCGACTGCAACTGAGACTGATACTTCGACTTACACTTCGACTTCGGCTTCAACTTCGACTTCGACATCAAGTTTAATTACCGCCAAAGACTGGGTAACTGGGTAAAAAAAAAGCACTCAACACTCGGGGCCAGTTAGACTTGACCCAATTTTGGGGGCTGACCAAAGAAAAAACACTCGCACATACATAAGTAATTATATCACTTGTGCCGACACGGGGACCTTCGCTCATTCTAAGCCAAAGTCTATAGCCCAACTGATATAAATAAAAATATATAAATTATAGCGATCACTCGGACACTTAAAATTCACCTCGGCATTTGGCCAGGCCGAAAGCATGTCATATGTATGCACCTCGGAGTTGGCGTCCAAAATCCACTCATTTCTAAACAAAACGTATAGTCCGAAAGAGAATCGAACGGAACTGCACACGATAAGTTGCAATGAAATGGCTAGAGTTGGGTTTATCCCATGAAAATATATCATCATTTTGCTAATTCCATTGAGAAAGTAATAACTGAATTGAGAACAATATTATTGTCTTAAGCAGTTTTAAGATTTAATAATTTAAGAATTGAAATAACACAAAACTGGCATATCTTTACATATTGAACTCTTAAGACTATTCCCTTGGCTATTTATTATTATTATTTTAATATATAAATCAAAAACCTAATAAATAAATACTTCCATTATAATTGCAGACAGACAGACAAGGTAAAAAGACATTTAAAGACAAAGCGTTTAGCCGAGATTTACCTTCAACCCACAGATTTTGATCACAACTAATATCTCGCAGTTTTATGCAACTCATTTGGGCGAGGGTAACTCGGCAATTTCGGCTCATTGTTCTGCCATTCTCCCCCTCGAGAGGGTTTCGAGATCTTTTCGAGATTGCCCAACTCGGGCTCAGCTAAACCCAAGGCTCAAGCTAAACCCAAGCCAAGTGGGCGATTTATTAGTTTAACAAAACGCTAAACACATTACGCGATACGCTATACCTTCGCATTTTTCGCCTTTTGTTTTTCGGCCCGTTGAAGTGACAAACAAAAAACGTGAGTTATGATTTATATAGAGCAAAATCAGGTCACTTGCAGAGAGCCGAGCGAGTGGCAAAGGGAATGGAGTGGAAATGTTGTAAAATGGTGGGCAGGGAAAATTTCCAACAACCAGGAAGTAAGAGGAATTGTTTTGCTTGGATTTCAGCTTAGATATATCTACTCTTAATCAATTGAATTTACGATTTTTTTAATGCCCAAGCCAACGTCATTTCAATTTCCAATTTCCCCCTCGGCTCCCCCATTTCCCTCGCTCAATTAGCTTTCCACTACAAAGTGTGTTGGATCAATAAACACGAAGACGGGCAAGATATAAATATATATATTAACCAACTGTTGGAGGCGCGGAAATGTTTCACAATTTGTGCGAATAAGAGAAGTGATGAGCCGCTGGAGAGACTCCCAACCCCCATTCCCCACTCTCTGGCCATCTCTCTGGGAGACCGAGGCGTTGGCTTTGGTCTCTCGGTAAGTTGGCTTTCGGTTTTGGGTTTTCGGTTTTCGGTTTTCGGTTTTTCGGTTTTTGGCTCTTGGCTTGGTTTTGAAATGTTAACGTAGGTCGTTAACAAGTTTTGTCGCCATCAAGGTCGTCTGCCGCTCGAACTGACCAACGAATTTGGAACCGATTTAGCCGAGTTTATCCCCAACTCGGGCCGATTTGCATATGGCCAGAAGTCGGTTCAATGCACCAAATGGCCAGGCCTGGGTTGGCTGCCAAATTAGCAGCTGGTCGAAGTGAAGGGGCTGGCACAATGTTGGCGGGAAAGAAAAGCCCCGAAGCCTCGAGACAATCAAGTTTTCCCCAGGGACCTGACTTCCTTGTTTGGAATTTCGGGGCTCTCTTTGAGTGAATAAAAAAAAAAAAACAATAACCCTTGGGGACTTTACCTCGGCATTGATGGGATTCAGATCCGGCTCACTGCTGTCCTGCAGGGCGGACTCCAGCTCCACGTTGACCTGCTGGGGGGCTGGGGCGCACAGCGATAACGATAGCGAGGCCGATAGCACGGCCAGCAGCAGTAGGACTCGGCTCTTGGAACACTTCATCATCATCATCGTCGTGCTTGTGGTTAGACTTCTCTCTGCAAAGGAAACGCCAGGAGGGCAAGACATTAATTTCAGCTCCAACTCCAGCTCCAAAATCAAATCAAATTCTTTTTCTTTTTCTTGTTTTTACTCTTAAACTAAACAAAAAAAAGACAACAACACAAACTTTAAGCTTGAGCGCACAGCAAACGGGGGAAAATCGACGCAAGGTGGATCGAAGTTTTTGGTGTCTGGGAGCCGCCGCCAGATACGCGATACTAGCACGTTCACTAACTTTAAGCAAATGACTGCGGACGAAAGTTACTTCAATGATTTAGCAGTGGCCAAAAAATCGGTTACACATGCGCAGAGCTTTTCGGCGTCGACGCCTCCGCCGGCGTCGCTGTCGGCGCCTTGCATTCACGAGTCCGCCGACCAAAAGCAAGCAAATTGAATTTTATTGCCGTCCGAATCGTGGATTCGGCGGATCGCTTGGATCGCTTGGATTCGGCGGATTTCTTTGAGTGGTTACGCCGCCGCCGATGTCGACGCTGGCAGCGACAGCGACTGCTCTGCCCCTGGCGAACACGTTTTGAGCGAAAATTCGAACGGAAAGCGCTCAATAAAGTGCAAAACCCGCCGCCGCTGCCGTCAGAGATGTTAAGTCATTTTGTTGTTTCTGCTTCTTTTTTTTACATTTTTACTCGTTAATGGTGTTTCTGCAATGCGCTTTTAATTTGTACTCTTTGGCTTTCAATTAAGGCACACACACACACACACACGCTCAGACACACACCAATAAAGTCGGTCATACGCGGCGTATGCGCAATGTGCATTCTCAAGCGCTTTTTCGGCTTTCGGGATTGTCGTCCGAGTGAAGTGCTTACATAAGGGTTAACAGAATCATTAAATTTTCCAAATTTCCATGTTACCATCTTAAAAGAAAGAGTGATGGCTTAGCTTTATTCCTTTTTCAAGAAAAATTCAGGAAAATCCCTTTTTAAATTGTTAAAAATAAATGTTTTGAAATTTTAATTTTAATTTAAAGCCAGAAAAATGTATTCTTTTTGCCTAGCAAGATCACATTTTATAGAAAATTAATTATTAATTAAACTTAAGGCTAAGAATACACATGCTCAGACACACACCACACGGCGTATGCGCAATGTGCATTCTCAAGCACTTTCTCGGCTCTCGGGGATTGTCGTTCTAGTGGATAAGTTGAACAATTTAATTTTCTAAATTTCCTGTTACCTTCCTAAAATAAAGAATGATAGCTTAGCTTTGCTTATTCTTCAAGAAAAGTGCAAGAAAATCCCTTTTAAATAAATATTTTAAACTTTATTTTTAATTTAAAGCCATGAAAAGGTATTCTTCTTGCCTGGCAAGAACAAATTTTATAGAAAAATCTTTTGTTAGCAGAATATAAATTAAGCATTTAATTAAGCAAAGAGCAAAGTGTTTACCGACCAGCAAAGCCGCCATCCTTGACCCTAACATTGACTTAGAACTTTAGCATTTAGCTAGCCGTCGAACCCCCAGCCGCCTTAAGTCCAAATGCCTATGTAAAACCTCATGTTAATGCGCTTTTTTCACAGATTAATAATCAGCATAAATTATACGTATTTATGCACCAGTACCAATTGGAGGCTAGAAGCAGAATAACAAGTCAAGAGGCGAAATAAAGAGCGCAATGTAAGGAAAATTTAATCAAGTCGCTCGCCTTCGGACGACAGAGGGAGACCGATAAATTGGAGTCAAAGTGCGCGTATCGAATTCAGAAATTTAATAACTGGCATTGCACTGGCTGCACTCCAAGCCGATCCGATCCAAGCCGATCCAATCCGATCCGATTCGATTCGATTCGATCCGTTTCGATATGTGGTAATTATTCAATTCGGCTTGCCGAGTTCTGAATTCGCAACAATTAACCAAATAAATCGCTTGTAATTTGTGAATTTCCATCAAAAACAAGTCAATTTTAAGATTTAAATTGGATTAAAATGGCTTTTGCACAGAATGAGATCATCTTGGACTTGAGTTTAGCATGTTTATTATGTTTCCCAAGCAATTGCATGATTTACTGAGCAATTTTCCACTCCCCACAAAGTAATTACTGCTGAAAAGAGGCAATTTCAGTTTTATATTTATCATTACACAGTTTTGCTTTATTTTATTTGTAATTATAATTATAAATCTCCGATTCTTGGCCATTTAAATTAAATAACCTATTAAAGCCTTTGATTGCAATCCTTGAGTAGATCTCCAGCCCTTCGCTGTCACTCTCAGTCAAGTCGCGACTCGACGCCTTTCTACTTAACCCCTTGACTCCTCCCCACCCGTCACTTAACCTGTTTTTACCCCTGGTTATTCGCTGGTTGGCAAAGATAAATCGGGGCAATTTGCTTATCAATGTTGCGGTATTAAATCAACGCCTCGGCCAAGGTCATGCGGCTGCAAAACGGGACCGAAACATAACAAAATCCTTAATTGACGCCACGCCGAGGTGCTCTGGCGCACCTTGTCCCACTGGTATTTTTTGTTTTTATTTTCCCTCTTAATTTTTGTGCAACGTTTATGGCCCAGATAGAGCAAAATTAATGCGCGCATCCGCTGGAGTGACAAAAATAAAATAAAATAAAATGTACAACATTTCGGCAACCGCAAACGGCAAAAGACAAAACCAAAACCAAAATGCAAAGTGCAGGCCCAACTGTCTGCGTTTTTGTGGGTCACAAGGTCGGGAGTGGTCGCCTGGCAGATCGCAGAACCTGTGCCCAGTCCATGCCGAGTCTTACCTGGCGACCTTAGCTCAGTGAACTTTCAATTTTCCTGAGAAAATGAGATGCCTCTGGAAGCCCTTGAGGACTAAAGCCACACTCTGACCCATCAGTTGGTCTTAAATATTGCATTAAACAATAAAATATTCCAAACTTAATATGTCTGTGTCACGATCGTCGTGCCAAAGTTATTGTTTTCTAAATACACATAATAAATAACCCTGTTGTGCTGCCCGTTTTACTCGCATATTATGCTTGTGTTTTATGTGTCTTTTGGACAAGAGCTGGCCGCGTTGCTGTTCTGCCTAATTTGGCAGCTCAATTAGCAAATTATCCGTGAAAATTCAATTGCAGTCGCTCGGAGGCTGTGTGGCGCCTCAATTAGAACGCCGTAATTGCTGGCCAGCCCCTCACTCGGTCAGTCACTCAATCAGTCAATCTGTCCATCAGCGTTGCGAGCGCGTGTCATAATGTTTATGACAGTTACAAAAAAAAAAAAACTGAAAACAAGAAAAACAGACAGGCAAAAGACCTGCACTTTGTCTCTGGCTTAGAGCCAATCTCGCTGAAACATGCCTTACATGCTTGGCCAATTCAGCCGTTTTCTGGCCTGGCCAAGACCCCAAAAGCGCCCCAAATCCTTGCCCAGCGATCTGACCCCCTGAACCCCAGGTGAGCTGGCTTGTTTTTGACTAGATCTTCATTGCGTTTCCAGTTAAGGTTTCCAGTTTTGGTTTCAGTCTCGCTTTTGGGTTTTAGTTTCTGTGTTTTATTTAAGGCAACATGTCAGGGGGTAACACACTATATGATATCATTATATACGCTTTATCCATTGACCAGTAGATCGTTCCACTTGCTCTACGTAGGGGATATCCACAGATCAATTCGTTTGCTTTCCAGAAAGACATACCCATCACTGAGACATTTGAAGCACTTTTAACTGCAAGTCTTTAAAATACTGAACATTCGGATAACTTGTACCCTTTTCCGCTATATGCTGGGGCATAATTTGGCATTGCCCAACCGACTTAGGAGCTGTTACGCAACGGTTGTCATTATGCATTATGCGCCGCTGCTGCTGCTGCTGCTGCTTTTTTTTTCCTTGGATCAGCTTGCTTCGGTTCGGTTCGGTTCGGTTTGGGCTGCGGCATTAATGTCACCAGCTCATCGTTGTTCTGGCCACGATGACTGGGCTAAGTGCACGCAGAAAAACAAAAAGCAACAACAACAACAACAACAACAGCAAAGAAAACAGGTCCAACTAACTACGGGTACGAGTAACTTTACGAGTCAAAAGTTACAGGCCATAACCATTAACATACCCGGCTTTCATTGGGGGTCTTCGTTAGGCGGCCAACGAGGCTCGTTAACCTGGCGGAGAACAAGCCATGTGCCAGCTCGATTCCATTTGCCACAAATACTATCCTATATGCCATATAATTATAAAGATATATCCGAAAGCCGCCTGCAATGGGACTCTAATGAACTGTTGATGGCTTTGCGCAAGTCTTTTGGCTTTTAGCCCGAGGAAGTGTTGCAAAAAGCGAAAGGAATACCGAGGAAAATTTGGGGAAAAATGCAGGGAAACGCGGAAATTTATAATACTAAAAGAGCATTTAAAACTTGAATAATTTAAACCCAAGAATATCTTTAACTATTTGTACAATTTTTAATAAAATTTTTGAAATTCTACGAATTTTAACTCATGTGATTTCCTATTTGTGTCTTCATTAATTGCCTAATAAATCTGTAGTAAAATATTCTTACCATTATTCTTTCACTTTCTTAAATTTTGTAACATTTAAGATGTTATAATTAATTCTAAATACAATAACTGCTGCACCAAATCTATTTTATTTTCCATTTTAATTCCTCTTTAATTGTCTGACAAACCTCTAGTGATTTTAGAATATCCTTTCCTTTTCTTAAACATTATTTAATGGCCACGAACTAACCAATTCTAAGCCAAGCCATAAAGGCAGCAATGAGCCATGAAAATACCACATGATCTCCTAATTAGACCACAAACGATTTACTTAATCGAAAAAATACAAAATAAAAACTAATTTCGCTTGAACTTAGCTCAGTTGTAAGCCAATTCTTTACATCAAGAGCTTTTTTGTTTTGTGCCCAATCGCCGGGGCGAATTTAATTGGAAAAGGCGTTGCCAGTTGGCCATTCTCTTGGCCTGGCCGAAGTGATTCGTTTAAATCGGCGCAAAGGTTGCAGAATCCGATTTTAATTCTAATTCTAATTCTAATTCCGATGTCAGGTGGCATTTGTTTGTTTGCTTAGCCATTATAGTAATTATAGTATTAATAAATCTCGCCGCTGGCTGCCGGCGAAGGTCGCCCCACAATAAGTAATATCATTTTTGGAGTGCTTTTGAAAGGCATTTCGGATCCGATCAGCTTGCCTAATGGCCGTGCAGAACTTGGTGTTTGTTAAATGAGCCGCGAATTGGAAATCACTTTGTGCAGTTCTCCGAAGAAGCTTGTGCAATCCTCCCCTTAAATCGAACAGAGTTATGCAGCTGCGAACAGTAAACGGTCATTCATGGGACCGCATTTAAATGTGTGAAAATTGTAATAATACCAGATGGTTTCCGATACGGACTCTTAAGCTCATAATTGAAACATAAACTCGGAAAACTTCATGGAATTTGCATAATAAGCGGGGCAATAAATTCGAGACCAAAAAGGGGGGCATTGTTTTATGGGAAATTTTTTTGATAAGATTTCTCGGTGGGGTTACACCAATCGATTTGCATAACTCTCCCGACAAATCGGAGCATTCATTACGAAAATGAACGCAGCGGCCTGGTCTGGTCAATAAACTTATTGACCGACTTAGATATGACACCTGTATGTATATGTATATATCTGGCTGTAGAGACGCCCCCTCGCCGGTTTGCCTTCAACGCGTCCAGCTCGCTGCTCCACTTTCATGGCGTTTACTTTCGCTTTCTGTTTTCAGTTTTATTGCTGCTATTTTTCTGTATATTTTTTTTCGGTCCCTCTCTTGTTGATATTTTCGATTTTGGCCGCAGCTCTCATCGCCGCTTTGTTGTGGCTGCTTTTGGGCATCGGCTTATGGGTTATGGCCCAGAGCGTTGACGGCTGCTGGGCTGCGTTTTGGCCCGAAGCTTATCTGGCTTGAGCCATCGCCACTGATGGGCGACCTTGAGACCGTTACCGGTTTCTTCGGGCCAGGCCAGTCTTGCATGAGTTATTTTTTTTCGATCCGCTTTTAGCTCTGACGCTGACTCTGACTCTGAATCTGAATCTGTCCATCCTCAATCGAGCTCGAAGAGCTAGGGGTCAGTCGATAGGTTACCAGGTAGTTAACCCCGAAAATTCCAGAAAAATCGTTGGGGGAAATTTGTCTTTAATAAATATTATTTCTGTATAATGACTTCAGTTTTTAATTATTTTCAAGCGCTTTGATAATTCCTCTTCGTTCTTATTTTATTTATTTTCAAAATACTTTTTCAACACACTTTCTAAATTCATAATAATGCTGTAACATTTTTTATTTCCTTGCTAATTATTTACAAATTAATTTAAAAAATTAAAAGGCCTCGAAACAATAATTTTTCTATCTATATTGCAGTCATAAAAGAACAATAAAACTCTCCCTTTTTTGCGGGTTCCCCATACAAATGCATATTTGTTAAGTGATTTTGGCTTTTGTTAATTGATTTATGAAGCAATTAACGCATTCGTGTCTTCTTCGCGTGGTTGCCAAATTTCGGTAGCCAGAGCCGATTAATGAACGATCGCTAATCATTCCCCCTTCCCCTCCCCTTTCAGCGCCGAGGAGAGCCGCAAAGTTGTTTTGGGATAGACCTGACCTATGGCCAGCATTTTGAGTTGAGGCTTAGCCCAGTTAGCAAGTTCGTTGCCTAAGTCTTTTGTTTGGCACACATTGGCAGCTGGGACTTTCGGCCCTCTTCCCAATTTTTTTGCATTTTAGCAGCTCAACATATATGAAATACAGTGTAAGCTCAGTAAAGTGAATAAATTAATCATTTATAGAGGTTTTCTTTAAATCAGATTAATATTTAATTAATTTAATTGGTAAATGCAAAGAAATTTAATTTTAATTTTTCTCACATAATTTCTTTTTCTTTTATTTTAACAAATAATTATATAATATATATAGCGAGTACCCACTGTATGCCTGCCCAACTCACCTTAGATATAAAAAATAAAGATGCGGCTTGCCAAACTTAATTGCAATGCGAACTTTTTACACACAAAACCACACTCTTGGGCGCCTAAATATATAATTGAGTTCATTAACAATTTCAAAATGCAAATAAACCAGCACAGACACGGCACACAAAAAAAAAACAATAAACAATAAACAAAAACCTAAGCGGAGGTTTTTCAAAATTAAAAACGCGACAACTAAACGGCCCGCAAAATGTCACTTGGTCTTGTGAAAGATTCACGCATAACTGAAAGCCGACTCTACGAACGGACAAAATGTGCGGCTCCGTTTTGGCCACTTTGGCGACAGAGAGAGATAGAGAGACAGAGAGGGAGAGAGAGAGACCTAAAGAGACAGAAGGAGAAAGAGGGAACAAGAGAAAGCACCAGGTAAAAGCATTTAAATGCAGAAAGAAAGTGACACAACGCTCGCTCCACTGCCCAAAAAGCCGAGTACATAGGCCCAGAGAAAGGTAATGCGTAAAACACGATTGTCGAAAGGCAGTGACTGCGAGAAAACGAGAGAAGAGGCCCCAAAAATATTGATAAATATATAAATAATATATGAATCTACAAAATAAATCAAATTCAATAAGGAAAAAGGATTCATTATATGCAAGAAAAAGTATTCAAATTGTAAAACCAAGTTGGCTTTCTTGTTTGTTTAAATGTATAATTATTTTCTATATTCGAAGAAGCTCCTAGACTCACCAACTCCAAAGTTCACTGCTCTTTTTGCTACCCTTTGAACCCCTTTTAACAATGCTAGCCCGTCAAAAGTTCACTTTAAATTTAATGTGAATGCTGCTTCCGCGTCAGAGCGCTTTCGCATTCCATTCCATGGCGATCTGCCCCACCGAATCCTGGGGGGAGTGGCGCCCAGAGAGGTTCCAAGTGAATTCCAGCGGATCTGTTGCATCAGGCCAGGCCGAGTTACGCCATTTGATTTAGGGCCCTTTTTTACGCTTTCTTAGCTGCCCAAGTGACCAACACACGAAGTCTTCTTCGCATTTCTCTTACTTTGTTTAATTATTTATTACAAGCTAGCAAAAAAAAAGGGAGGTGGGGGGCACTAGCCCCAACAATTAACGTAACAACTATATGGTAATCCGAAAAAAAAGGAAATAATTATGCAACTCGGACCCCTACTTATCGGCGGCGTCTAGAATGGCTCAAAGTCGTGGTTGTGCGGCGACCAGGATCGATGGTGATCCGCGGGCTTGGCATGATGGCCACTGCTGCTGCTGGCCAGAATGCCCTTGACGGCGCCCGAGGCTCCACCAGAGGCACCCAGGCCGGCGTTCAGTATCAGCCCAAGGGCATTGCTCACCAGGTGGGAGGCCACCTGCTTGACGAAGCCCCCGGAATCGAAGTGACTTGCTGCTGCGGCCGCCCAACCCCCGCCCTCCTTCTTTTTGCGGGGGCGTGACAGCTCCGCACTGCCATGCCTCTCCTCGGAACCCTCCTCCGAATTCGGGCGGAAACTGGACTCGAAAAATGAGGTGATGAGGTTCTTGGTGAAGGCCAGTGGTTGCGGCGGTCGCTCCTCCTCGGGATCCTGAGCGGAAGAGAGTGAAAAATAAAACATTTCTTATTCGAATTCCATATAGTTCGATGTGTGTTTCTGAGGTTAGTAGCACAGTTAAGGGTTGGGTGGCAAAAGGAGTCAATTTAAGGGTATAAAAATGATAAATACTGCGCTGGCTGCAGCCACCACGGTGCCCAGAAAGTTGCCCAGGAACTGGCCATTGGCAATCTGAAAATTAAAAAAAAATATATTTATTTATTATTAATTCTTTCTATATTTTTCTGCAATTATTCTTACCGCTCCACCGCCGCCTGAAAGTCCATCCAAGGCGGTGCCCACATATTTACCCAGCACCAGGCCAAAGTTCTTGTTGCCACCAAGAAGTCCAGAAATCAGGGAGGTTGACGTTTGTATAAGGCCCTGAATGTCCAGGCCACCGGGCTACAAAAAAGGACTCTCCGTTAGCTGCGAGCTCTTTGGGGGCTTTCTCCCGCCACTTGGACTCACCCCGAATAAAGTGGAAACGACGCCTGTAAGGGCTCCAATGAGGGCGCCCACATCCGAGCCACCTTCGCCCTGGAAAGAATGCAATTTAGAACTATTTTTATGTGATCTAAACTCACATTATAGACTCACACCGCTCAGGCTTCCTATAAGCCCCACCAGACCGCCGCCTCCTGATGCTGCTCCTCCTCCTCCTGCGCCATCGCCGTCACCTTCCATCTCGCCTTCGTCATCATCGCCGTCATCTGTGGCCAGCTCCGAGGATCCCGCTTCCGTTTCCTGCTTCTCGGGCTTGGCACTCACTTTGGCTTTACCTTTCGCCTTGGCTGTAACATTTGGCGCCTTCCGGGGGCCATTAGAAGAGGGTTAGGTGAACCAAGTCGGGATTGGGTTAGCTCAGGCATTGCCTCAAAGCGGATCTTCCAGGTTAGTCACAATAAGTTCCAAGCAGTTGGTTCACTCACCTTGCCGGCCAACTCCACATCCTCCAGCTCCGCTGGCTCTGGCTCTGGCTCTGGCTCTATTTTCAGCTGTCTTGGAGGTCGCTGCTCCAGCATATTCTCCTGGAAGTCATCCTGCAAGCGCAAGTCATGAGCCTGGCATTCAAGAGAATCGAATTTCTTAGCTCTTTCCCGGAGAATCGGGTTCTTTCTGGCATAAGTACCTCTGAGAGTATAGATTTGATAATCCTCATTTCCTGCGGCATTTGCTGCTGTTCCGCCGCCTCTGGTTCCTCCAAGTCCGCCTGCTTCTCCTTTTCGACCTGCCTTTTATGGATCACCTTCTGCTTGGCCTTGGCCAGGACACCATCCTCCGCGGCCGTTTCCAGTAAATGCTGCAGGGCCCCCTCGATTTTGGCCTCCAGTTCGGTTTTCATTTGCGGCACCTGCCTAAGAATGTGGAGTCTCAACTGGCCCAGCCTCTCGCCCAGCCGCGGCTGATCTGTGATGTCGGCGGAGAGCTCCTGCTGGTGCAGCTCCTCCGCCTTCTGCTGCTGGGCCATCTCTTTTAGCTCCGTCTGGAACTCGTGGTCGTCCTTGGACCGCGCCAGCACATCCATCACACGAGCGAGTATGTCCAGGGCCCTCTGATCCCGCGACAGCTGGTGCTCAATGGCATCAATCTTGGCCAGCACCAGGTTGCTCTCCGTGAGGTTCGTCTGGTGGACCAGCTCACGTATGGCCTCCACCAGGTTCTGTTCCATCTGCTCCTCCGCCTGCCTAGCTCCGTTCAGTACTCCTATGCCAGTCAAAGCCCTAAGCTCCTGCCGCGGCAGGATCCTCTCCAGCCTGCGGTAGGCAGTGACTGTCTTAAGGTAGTGTGATTGCAGCTCCATTCCCTGGGCTCCGGGCCGGCAGTCTGCCGATCCTGGCAGCAGGACCAGCAGGCCCAGCAGCCACAGCCGGAGAAGGAGCACAGATCGCGGCACTTGCAGGTTCTCCATTGGCCGATCGAAATGAAACTGCGCCCAGGAAGCAACGATACCGTCTCATATAACATTGTCTGGCCGATCGATCGATCGATCCGTTCACGGTTAGTTGCATCCCGGAGCCTCCCACCGGACCGCCTCCGCTTGGGACTGTAATTGTGCAATCCCCGACATATGTGGAGCCGATCAGTGTGGCATTTCTTGGCCTGCTTTTTCGTAGGCAAATTTTCCGACATTTTAATTAAGGGGCGGTCTCGAGCCACTTGAGTTTTCCGGCTGAAACTGGGTGACATTACTCAATCGGTGGCCCTTTTCAGTCATCAAAAAATAAAACATTAATTCAATCAAAGAGAAGTCCACAGTTGAAACTTTGATTTGGTTTTAAAATTGCAGTACTCTTTCTTAATTGTATTTAAATTACTAAATAATAATGATAATAATAAATACGCTTTATGAGCCCACCTAAATCTTCAACTGAACTTTGAGTCACTATTATTTATCATAATTATAAAGAAGTAGCTTCCCTGTCTAAATGATTATGAGTTGTACTCACTCTGATTCGTCTTCTTGAAGTTTACTTGGGCTTGGAGGCTGTCATTAAAAGGTTTTCAGAATCAGAAGCCATTAGACACTCTCCTAATGGGGCCATTTCCCCCCCTTTGGAGATGATTTCAATTAAGGTCTTACATAAAAGCAAATAGCCAAAACAAAAAGGCTTTAAAAACGCCGAAAAATGTGGAAAATGGAAAAGTGAAGACAGGTGCAGGTGTCGCAGTTATGCGTGACTGTTAATTAGCATCGGCCATTAGATAAATGGCCGAGGGATTGAGCTGGGCCCCCGAGATACTAGGTACCGCGATAATCGTCGGGGTTACTGACTGCGACTGCGACTGCGACTGGAACTGGGATTATACTGGGGATTACGTGAGTGGAAATTGCACGAGCGAAGGCCCGGGGGGGGGGACAAAGCCAGGTAGTCCGAGTCCAAGCCGCAACTCGTCACGCTCGTTTAACCTTTCAAGTGCGCAGAGATCGGCTGGCAGGCAAAGAGGGGTTAAGACAGGGGGTCGGATCGGATCGGATCGGCATGACATAAGCGTTAAACGCAATTCCCACCGTTGAAGCGTGCCTCGCTGGGGTTAAGTTAAGCAAACAAGCAACGAAACGGAAATTCACAGAGGAAAACTTGAAAACGCACGAGGAAAACGAATTGATAAAATATTTAATAAATAAATCAATCTAAAAAATTAATTTATATTTATAAGAAATTCATTTCTAAATATGAATGAGAAACCCAAACTTCTAAATATAATTGTAAAATTTTATATATTGACATACATAAAATATAAATCTTTTTTAAAAAACGTAAGTTTTGGTGTAAGAAATACATTTTAGCGATAACTCCCTTAAAATACCAAAAGCAAAAATCCAAAAATCTGCAGGCAAATCGCCCGTTTCTGATTTGAGGTAACAGGCGAACAGAAGGCAGGCAAGCGACTGGAAACTATTATAAACCATTATAAAAACTCATAACATCTTAACATTGCTCTTAGAGTGAAGTTGAGTGATGTTAATGGTGTGAGCAGTTGCGGCCGGAAAGTATGCAATTAAATAATTTCTGTTCGCCTGGTATTATTGGAAAACGTATTATTTTTTTATAGCTGAAGGCCTTAGAATTAATTTTTTTTTAATTGTATTACTAGATTATATTGAAAAACAAATATACTTTATTTTTTTATGAACTTTAATTTCCATTATATTTATATTCTTACATTAAATTTCCATATTAAAATCCCAATTTTATTTAAGTATTAAAATTTCAGGTAATTAAGTTTCGCTCTGTGACTGCAATTAAAGGTGGTGCAGCTACCCTTTAAATATATACCCAGCAATCGGCACAATTGTGAGGCTCAGAGCCAACCCAGACAATAATGATATAATTATTTCACTCTGCGCAAATGTTGTGCCCTTTAATGCTTCGACTGCCCTCAGATGATGGCTGGGCTCTTAATACAATGGCAATGCTACGATCTGATATATATAAGTCACTTGTGGCATTCATGGGGCGATGAGTCAGACTAATTAAGCCCCTGCACTTTGGACGATCAAGGGGGCCAGATTTTATGGAAGATTTGGAATAAAATTGCTCTTTTTAATATGAATCATCAAGCCCTTTTGACATCATTTGGCCTCTGTGTGTAATTTATGTGATAATAATACTTGTTTCTATTTTTAAAGTATTTGTAAATTAGAAATCCTGTAGAACTGGACTATGCTCTATCTATAAAATTATTCCAATTATAATGACGGAATAATAGTTTTCCATTAATGTTTTCAAGACTCGCCTTGAAGTTTGACCGGGCATTATATCAATTTCAAAGACTTCAGAAGTGTCTTTTAATATTTGTGTCATTTAACTTTACATGTGTGTTTAGTGTTTTATATCTGAGGCCATCGGCTGGTGCAGATGTATTCAAAAAAAATCATTCAAAATCCCGTTTGAAAACATGCCAAATAAACACTTCAACTTCAAATACGACAGAAACCAAACTTGTTAAGAGTGTTTAAATTCCGATCAATCTTTGTGTTAGCCTTCAGATGGAAACCATTTTCGAGTATCTGATTATATTTCGAAGTTCATGTGGGGATTGTTTCCACTGAGACATAAGAACATATTCGCCAATTCTTTACAACTAAACATTTTCCTTTGTACAGCTCGGAGATTTAATTTTCTTTTTCAACAGTGGAAAACCCTTTTGACGGCCCGCGCAAAAGCGGAAGCGGAAATGGAAGTTGGAAGCTAACCGCTAATGAGCCATCGGCACTTGACATTGTACCTGCAGAATAACGATCTCTGGCAATTAGGGTTGTTTATTGACAATTGTCAGAAGCCGAGAAGCGAAAAGGCACTCCAACTTCTGAAGCCAACATCCAACTTCCAAGACCCGCGCTCGATTCGATATGTTTTTTGTATTTGTGTGTGTTATTAACACATATCTTTGTGCAATAAATAATAACCTTGCCAAATCGTTTGACTTCGTTTCGCTGCTTGGCAACATACACACACACACAGGCACCGCCATGGAGATCGAGACGGGGAAAGAGACAGCCACTGGTTGCAGTTTGCAGACAACTTTTTGATTTTGATTCGGATTTTGATTTGGTTTAAGCCAGCGACTAGCGGCCAGCGAGAATTAGCTGTAAACTCTGCACTTTTACGACACCCAGTTAATGTTTATGTTTATATACCCAAGCAGACAGTGTCTGCAATTATTTACTTTTTAGAAACAAGCCATTGAATTCACGGGTATATCGATATAATCAAGTATTTAGAAATGATTATATCAAGAAATATCTTAAGAAGACTTTGAAAAATTACATTTATGTTTACATTTTCAACATAAAAGTTTCTTAGGTAATAAATTAATATAATTATATAAACTGATAAATCAAAAAGGACCTTCGGAATTTAACCTGGCAAAAAAAGGGAACTCCAAGACTCGGCAGGTACCACTTCCTTCCTCGCTGAACTTTGGCTGCTTTTCGAACGGAATTGGGGCATGGCTGAAAAAATAAAAAAAGTAAATACGACAAACGACAGATTCGTTTGTCTATGAGAAATCGCCAGAGTCTGGGGCCAAACACATACACAAAATTAACATAATAAATAGCGCCATAAATATTAAACGCAAACTAGTTGCTGCAATTTATTTTTACCCCCTTGGCCACAGGCGTCGATTTCGTTTCGATTTCAGTGCAGACTCTTAGCGCTTGTTATACAATTGGCTTAGCCCCTGAGCCGCAAACAATGCCCGACACTGCCACTCGCAGTCACTCCCAGCAGCTCTTTCAGCCACTTTCGGCCATTCAGCGCACTCTTGGCCATCGGCAGAAGTCCTTCGAGTTAATTTCTGCTAATTGGCGGCGTTAAGAAACGGCCGGCAATGCCAAAGATACACAGAGATATGGCTTATCCGACGTCCGAAGATAGGCAAATAGCAAGGCTTTGGCTTTCAAAGCCAAACTAGTTCAGCCGATCGTTATTCTTATATGCTAATTCTGGGATCAAATAAAACCCGAACAAGCGAACAAGCAAAATGCACTGCAGGTTTAATTTTAGCCTTTATTTTTATTGATTTAGTACGCTTGCAGATGAAAAGGCGATTTTATTAGGCAATTAACTAGCATAAAAATGCGTAAATTGCTGCTGAGCTAATTTTTATATGTATTTTATTTAATACTCCTGCAACAATCATTACATATTGTGCTTAAAATTGATTGTTATTGCAAATGAAAGGAAGTAGTCAGCATAAATTATATATTTAAAATATATATATCGAAGATTGTGTAATTGAAATCTTAGATATTTATTAATAATATCCTCTCTCAGGACTTCTACTCCACAAAAATGACCCAATTCGCTCTGCCACTTTGTTTGCGCCAACTCACGGATTTAATTATTTACAGCTCTTTCTCAGCGGTTTCTCATTTATTTCTGTATTTTTTCCGGCCACTCACTCCGATCAAAGCCAGACAGTCTAAATTTAGGCAACAGCCGCCAGAAGGCGACTGCCTGATGGATATCCAGCCACCGAGATTTGCCAGTCACGGCGACAAAGAGTGGCTCACTTTAGGGATTTACATTTGTGACTGGGCAAACGGCTTGGGTTTTTGGTTGGGATTTCTTTATTTCATTTATATTTATTTTATAATTTTTGTTAACAAATAAAATGTTAATATATTGCTCTTATGGTGAGTAAGTATGTACAACTGCCTCGAAATATTCATTAAAATCGTAGGTCAGGCGGCTAGGGGAAATTTTAGTTTTGCCAAATCGTTTCGTTTTTATTTATTTGTTTGATTAACTTTATATATATTTTTGCTTTGATGCTTAATACATAGTTGCATATCCCTTGACCACTTTTAAAATATATTAATTACAATTTCTAAATATTAAGCAAAAAAAATAATAAAATTTAAAAAGTCGGAGACAACTCCTTCGGCTTTCTGTCAAACACTTTCGATTACCCTATGGGTTACTATGGGTAAAAAATAAAACCTGCTCGATATCACGTAATGTTCGGGGTGAAAAAAGAGTCTGATAAATCATAAGGCTGTCGCCCTTTCCCCGCCCGCCAACCAATCGAACTTTTTACTATTTTTTTTTTTGTATTATTTTTCGGTGGGCCAGCACCACCACGTTTGGTTTGCCAATCAACTGAAAATGACGGCCAAAACCAAAAGCCGCCGCAGCCGCAGAGTTGTTAACATGTTAACTTGGCTTAAATGCATTATGATTTTTTTCTTTCAGCCTTTCCACACAGGCACACACACACACACACACAGAGAAGCGTTTCCCTGCCGCAATTCGCAAAGTGTTTCAGGGGATAATGCGAAATTTTACGATTTAACGAGCTCATTGGTTCGCTCTGGCAGTTGTGTGATATATCTAAGTATATATATGAATATATAAGCTGGATCTAGGCATTTGGTTAGTTAGCCGAGATGATGGCATGATATTAATTTTATTTGCATTCCCTGCTTATTTATTTATTACATCTAAATATATTCAGTATTTAAGGGCATCTCGCCATCACCTTGGACTCCTTTCTAGTCCCCAGAGCTGACAGCTTCCTTCTCAGGCCAGAAATCAAGTTGTCCGCTTGCATTTGGGGCAATTTGTCGGCGCAGACATTTGAAACACTCAAACGAACAAACGAACAACTACTCGCACTTATTATTAGTAATTGTTTGCAATTAGTCACCGGCGGAGACAGAAACAGAAAACAGAAATGAAAACAAATCCGAGACTTTGGCAATCGTTAATTTATGCAAGGCTCGGCTTATTGTTTGGCCTGGGACGTGACAAGAGTCACAGTTCAGCGTTCGATTGATATGTCTCGGAATCGGGGCAAAGTCCGGTCCATAGTACATCATCATCCAGGCCCAGGGTCTCTCCGCCGAAGTGCTCATAAAATCGGTGAATTAAGACCGGCAGAATGGGTACAAGAGCGAGTACTTGCTGCTTTGTAATGGGCCAAAAAAGCGCTTAAAAATTAAATCAAAGTCGAAGGAGAGGAAGCTTAAAGAATACGTTTAGGCACACTGGAAGAAATAAAGGAGATATTAGTTATATATACGCTTTAGCAGCTTTAGTGTGTGCCAGTTGAACTTGGCTTAGAATATCCACTTTACACCGCTGGTGTTTGCAGTGCAGCAACGATGCCGTGGAGACGCTGGGACCGACCGACCGACCGACATGCCACACTCTGCTCAACGGGGCCCAGCACAACCTTGTTATTGTCTATGGCCTGTCATTAAAGCTGCACGGCAACAAACACCGAACAATGGCAGCGACATCAACTGCGACACCGGAGCCACTCCGTCGATGTCTTTACATTTAATTGCACCATTGGGCACACGGTGCCGGAGAGTGAACTGTGCTGCTGCTGCTGCTCCTCCTCCTCCTCCGCTCCCGATTCCGCCAAGTCGCTCGATTTAAAGCGATGTCAACGTGGCCGCTACAAGAGCCAGAATTAATTGATGCGCCATGAATTGCCGTGTTCAATGGCAGGGACACCGGGCTGTCAGCCAGCCAGCCATGCCATATGCTCATACTGCAGGGCAAGAAGGCGAATTAATCGCCCGGGGTCATGGGTTAACATTTGATATGGGCGCTGGTCTTGGGAGGGAAATAAAAGAGCAGGCTCTGGCCCGGGCGAGGCTAATGATTCTCGAAAGTGCTCTGCAATGGAGGGGTTTTTTTATAAACCCGTGGATGGGATGTAAAACAGAAAAGATACTTATTTATAATTAAAAGGAAATAAAAGACAAGTGGGATAAGAAGTTTATTCTTTTTTGATTTCTTGTAATTTAATTGCTTATTTTAAAAATAGAGTCCAAAGTCCAAAGATATGTTTTATTTTTAATATATTCCAATGACAATTTATTATAACAATTGCTCTCATACTTCCAGTATCATCAGTAGGTCAGAGGGCTAATTGTCGGGAAAACTTCACTTTTTTACTTTGGCAAATCGGAACAGGTTCAAAGACTTCTTTTTGTTTTATTTTTTTACTTTACTTTATTATATATCCTTTTTTATATATATTCTATTTTTATTTTATATATTTTTTAATTTTATAATTTATTTAAACTTATGTTACAACCTTGCCTTTTGTGTTTTTGCTTTAAAGTTGAACTAAAGGAATTTTTCCCTGGAAAACACTTTCGAACACTGCCGAAAGCTGTACAACACTACGTTTCCTTCTACTGGGAAATCCCAGTAGGTGAGGTTGAAGTTTACTTCCAAATAGTTAGACACTCGCCGCCGGCGGTGGCCTAACGGGTAGAGACGACAGTTCCCGTTCAGGAAGTCATAGGCCACTGCCGGTCCAGGTTCGAATCCTGGTAGAGTAAGAAGCATGGAACACAAACAGACGGATTTTTCAAATGGAACTTGTTTGGGGAACTCATAATATAATAATAATAAACAAATGCGTGTAACTATCAATGACTAAGTATGTATTAAGTGATGTGCCGGGCTGTAAACGAAGACAAATACGAAGACGAAGACGAAGATGAAGGTTGATGTCAATGGAATTAGTATTAAGAAAAATAATTAGGATTAATGTAATATGTAATAAGCACAAAGTGAAATAAAACTTTTTATACTTTTTATATAAATAATTAAAAAATTAACAGCTTTTATTTGTATTATTATTTATTTATATTGAAATTTAAATGATGAATTGGGCAAGGGAATTCCTAAGGCAATTATTTTAAATTTTAATTTAAATTGAAATATATATTTACTTAAATTTAAAGTATTAAACAAATCCATTTTTCCAAACTTAACACTTTTAGATAAACACAAAAAAAACCCCACTGAAGAATTGTTTACTTTGTCCCGGATTTAAAGGTCGTCGGGGTTCAAGTCTTGGGGTCAAAAGCTAATCACTGCCGCCCTAATGCCGCCGCGACGAGGGGGCGTGGCAGCATTACAACAAGAGCCAGCAGATGGAGACAATGGAGGTCCGGCCATTAGAGCCAATTTGGTTGTCATTTTCGATTTGGCAGCTTTTGCAAAAGCGAACGACCCAAGCGACTGAGACTAATTTCATAATTTTTCTTATTTTTTTCTGTAAACTGTGTTTTGTTTTTGGCTTTTAGTTGTTGTTGTTTTTTGTGTGTGCCCCTATGCATATATGCATATATGCTTGTGTGTCAAAATCTAATTCACCTTAAACTGATTTCGAACGCATGCAACTTTTAGTGAGTCTCTCTAGTCGCTAGACAGAGTCACTAAGCCGGCCGACGGACCGACCGACCGACCGACCGACTGACTGCTTTTGGCTCCACTTTTAGCATTCACATTCGCTTTTGCATTTATTTTTGCTGTCGCCGTTAACGTTGCTGTTGCGAGATACTTTATCTGCCAGATCCAGTAGCTCCAGTTGGTACCACGCGGCGTATGCGTAATTTGTGGCCCGCCATGCATGTCTGCCTGCACTTCCACACTTCTACACACACACACACACACACACACGCATACAGGTTGGTCGTTAACCCATGGCAACCGCAGATCTTGGGCCCCACTCCCAACTGGTTACCGGTTATCCTTCAGACGAAGGTAACGCAGAGAGACGGAGTCGGAGAACGAAAACCTATAGTAAATGAAAGAGCGATGCTCGAACCAATAATCAAATCGAAGCGAAACGAATCGAATCGAATCGCATTGAACAGCAGCTTCCGGTTCACACTGCCCCAGCACAGTGGTCTTTTAAGGGGGGAATATGATTTCTAGAAACCAAAGATAATCACACATATTTAGGACTTTAATTTGAGAAACAAAAAATAGGGAAATTCCATAAGAAAAATAATTACAAATTGTCGGAATTAAAATGGAAACAAATAAAAGTGTAATGAAATAAGTTCATAATTTAATAGCCAAAATATCTGAAATTAAATGAACTCTTTTGAGGTTTTTTCTAGATTTCCTTTAGCATTATTCACTGTACTTTGAATGGAAAACAAAAAATTGATTAACGGACAATCCCTCATATCATAATTATAATTTAATTTAGATCTAAGCTCAATATATCTGATATAAAGTTCATTAGGTTAATAAGGGGAAATTTTGGGCGATTTCTTCTAGATATTCGTTAGCCATTATTCACTGTACTCGTACCTGCTGGAATCCCATTCACTCATGCACTGAAAATCATCAAAAAAATGTCGTTCGCTGCTTCTGCTTTAGCTTCCTCAGAAGGTCAGATTGAGGCTACATCTTCACAGCTTCTCCACAATATAATGATCGTCATGATCGATCATTCAAGAACGAATTATAACTGTCGCTAACCACAGATCGGCGACATTGTCTTGCGGTTGGTCAGTTTTCAGTTTTCAGTATTCATTGTTGTTGTTTATTTTTTGTTCATTCTTTTTTCGAGCCTTTTGTGTATTCGGCCGAAGGTTTTTGCCTTTGATTATCATCAAGTGGCTTGGCCAAAGTGCATGGCCAGCATGACAGGGCGGAAATTAAGTGGGCAACCTTTGGTTTTAGGCACTTTTCGGAGGCAGTAGAAGCCGGAAAGCCCAAAGGTGGCACGGAACAGAAGAATTTCGAGTGGAAAATCAAGTTCAGTGAACTTGTTTGAACTCCAAAAGGGGGTACATTGGGGATAAATAATTCATAAATTAAGTAAAACATTGTTCTTTGAGTTTTATTAATGTTATAAATTTTAATCAACTTTTGTAAGATATTTTCCAGTTTTTCTAGAAAATTTTCCGCTTTATTTATTAAAAAATTTCCCAACTTTACGAATTTTTCAATGAAAATTAATCATATTCTAAATGGCGAACCATCACGATTTCCATTAAACCCACGATTTGGTAATCATTTTCAGAAACTTCCCTGACACAATCGATTTGTTATTAGCTTTTGGCCAATGCGGAATTGTCAGCAAATTGAAATTACGATTGAACGGCCGATTGTTTGACTGGCAAAATGGCAATCGATAAACGATTATTGCAATCGACTGGCAGCAAGGCAGTGATCGTGATCGATCCCCCAACAACAATGGGGATGCGCTTGCCGCCCAGCTGCAGAAGGTTGTGTAAGCCTCTAAAAATATCAGTAAAAATTACAACCGAAAATTCAAAAGAAAATGGAAAATGGAAATAAAACGGGCTCTAATCCTGGCCACGGCCCACTGACAAACATCCAGCTGACGCGGATTGACAAACTGACAAACTGAAGCTGGCAGTCACGAGGCGGAAACTTTTCGCGTAATAGTGTGGCCCCAAAAAAAAACACAAAATCAAAAACAAGACGTACAACAAAATGGTGAAAATATATTAAAAAAAAAAATAAAAGGAAAACAAAAATATGAGTACCCAGAGAGGAGTCAAAATGCTTTGTATTAAAAAAATACACCGAAAAATGCACTCAAAAAACCGACGCCTGGTCAAGACGCAGCGACTCAGGCCCGACTTGGCTCACTTTCGTTTTCGTTTTGAGCGGTTTTCAAGAGCGAGACGAACGCAGGGGGGGATGGGATGGGCGGTGCGGCAGCTTGGGCGCCGCTGCCAGCGCCGAGCGTGCTGCTGCTGCCTCCGCCGAGCGCGCTGCCGGCGTCGGACGCGCGCTTTGTCTCGAGCTTTAGTCGCTTGTGTGTGATAAAATCACGTTAGTAATCAATTGCAGGCCCAACAGCCCGGACCACAGAGCACTGAGAGCAGCTACGATCCGCCAAACCACGATCCACCGATCCACCCAACCACTTGTGGCCACACATCGCACATATATTTTTTTTGGGCAGTTTTTTACATTTTGTTGGCCACCAACAAAAAAGGCATCCGCCTCAGTTAAGAAACGCGTATGTATCAACGTGGTGTGCAAAAATACAAACTAAAAAAAAAATATGTATAAATCAGTAAACAGAAAACACAGCGAGCGCGAGGATACGCCAGCGAAAAACGAAAGACTTAAGCAAAAAACTTGATTTAAATACAAAAAAAAACCTAAACAAAAACCATAACTAAAACATGAAACATTTTTTTTCACTATTTTTTTTTACTGTGCCAATAAACAAAACAATGCAAATTTTGGTTTGTGAACGAAAAGGATAAAAAGAAGAATAATCTAAAAAATCTAAAAAACAAATAAATCCAAAGAAAATTCATCATCAACAACAACAACAACCTGACGCGTGTGCTGAACTATTTTCGGTCTTGTCTCATTTCCCATTTGCTGCCTTCATTACCTGGCTTTGATTGCCCAATTAATGCGAGTTGGTTAACAGAAAACGTTTTTGATTGCCAATTTCCAAGTTGCGTTTCGAGAGGTCTTTTTCGTGTTTCGTTTCGTGTTTCGAGTGCTGAAATCAATGGAAGGGGGTTTTCAACGCTGCCCAGGAGCTGAGAAACAACTCAAAACTCCAACGAGAAGCTTTCCAAAGCCGGCTGAAAAGTTGTTCTTTTTTATGAGGAATTAAAAAAAGGTTTTTCGATATTTAGGAATGTTCTAGAATTTGATTACTTACTGAGAAAGTATTTTGTTGCTTTGGTTTATTTTCCTGAGAATTTCTGTAAACTTCTTAAAAGACTTTATAGACAAAAACCAAGTCCCCAAATCTTGTTATTATTTTTTGTATATAGAAAATTCTTTCCCAACATTTTTAAATATAAACAAGACTTTTCATTTGATTTCAAAAATTAATAAAAATAAATAAATTAAATTCTATAATAATTGAAATTTTCTAGAAGTCTCTAACCCCCCAAAGACATTACTCATACGCAGCGTGTCCCTCAAACCTGGCTGAATGTAAATGTCTTAAACCCCTTAGAATTTATTTATAATATACACATTCGATAACTTCAATTAGCTTGCAAACCCCTGAAATTTTCTAGAGGTCTCTAACCATCCCCCCAAAGATGTTACTCATTCGCAGCGTGTCCCTGAAACTAGGCACAGCTGCTGTTAAATGCAAATGTCCCGCCTTGCCACAGGAAGTGCACTTCAGAGCCGCGGATCTCTGATCTGCCAAGTCACTTGGTTTAGTTTTTGGAATTGTGCACATGTCACACCCCTCGCCTTAGCTGGATGTCGAAATCGTGGCCAGAAATCCCACTCAAGCCTTGATTATCGCAGTTGTTTTTTGGGGCTTTGCCTTTTTAATTACGACATGTCCATGTCGGAGCATGCACTCAATGCCAGATGCGGATTTTGTATTTTGTTTTTTCTCTTGTTTTTTTATTTTGATTTTATGAGTTTTTATGATATTTGTGCAATAAGCAAAAGCGGAGGCAGAGCCGCAATCATAAAACAAGCCGAGTTCCGTATGCAAAAATAATATCGTAGAGCTCGAATATGTCAAGTCACGTTGGACTGTCGATCGGCGATCACAAATTACTGATCACTCGGTACTAACAATTGTTAGAAGCCAAATGGATCAGGTGAAAAGGAGGGGAGATATCCGACAGATAGAGAGGGAGGCAGAGCTCGAAAGTAAAAGTAAAAAAAGGTGGCAGATGACATAACACATCTTGGCCATGTTGTTGCCGGTTGCGGCGAGCTCTCTCTCTCTCTCTCTGCCTCTCTCTATCTTTCTTCCCCTCTTTCTCTTCCACCTCTCTTTCTCTTTTCTGTTGTGCTCGCCTTCGTCTGCTTTTGGCGCTTACGCCCTACTTTGCCACTCTTTGGGCCCAGTTAAGACCTGACTCTCCGCTTGACCAGCAGCTAGCAGCAAGCATTGCATGTTGTGAGCGGCTCTGGCAATTCCCCCTTTCCCCCCTTGCCCTGCATTGCCAAATTGTTGGACTGACTTGACTGATTGCTTGATTGACAGCCAGACAAAGCGGCCAAAACAAAACGGCCGAAAGCACACCTTCAAGTTCACTTCTTGCATGCCTCAGCTGAAGATGACTTTGGGAGTTTCCCACCTTATTTAATTTTTTTTTTATTTTTAACTACAAAAAATATGCTTAAATCGGTGTATTTACAATTATATAAAAAGCCATTAAATATGAAATTTAAGGGGTTATAAAAGCGAGTTATTTAAAAGGGTTTTCTCTTAATTATTAAAGATAGCAGGAAATGTTGAATTAAATTTCAATGATTTAAATACCTTTGAGATGCAGTTACCTAGAGTTTATTTTAGTATTCCCTTAATTGCTCCCACTCAATATGCCAAGATTGATGACTAATGTAGCTGCTGTAGAGCCAGAGCATTTGCAAAGGAATTAACCCCTAATAACTTACTATCAACTCACCAAAGCCTTAACCTTTGAGCCCCCTCCAATGTCATTGTATCAAAGTCTAATAAGGCAATTGGCGATACTAAGTGGCGGTTTCCCTGGCTGTGTACTTAGTTTCTCTCATTAAAGATCGCCATTAAAGCGGTTTGGGGATGACTAAGATTTTTGTTGACCGAAGAAATTATTCCCTTCCCTCTCTCTTTGGGACTTGAGTTTGTTGTGAATGCATTTTCTCACATTTTTCTGTGTGTGTGTGTGTGTGTGTGTGTAATTACGGATCATGCTTGGCTTTTCGCACCTGCCTTCGCTTCGCCTGTCCACCGCATTTCAATTTCTTTTCAACAAAAGCCCAGCTTTGAAAAGCTTTGCCAAGGAAATTGCATAGCAAAAAACGAAAAATAACAAAAACAAAAAACAAAAAAACAACCAAAAACAATAACAAAAACCCACTCAGGTAACTGAGTACAGGCGTCGACGTCAAAAAGTGAAAAAGAAAATTACATAATTCTTATTGCCGTGTTATTGTTGTTGTTGTTGTTGTTGTTGTTGTTGTTGTGATTTATAAATTGCCGCTGGCCGCTGTCCACATACAACGCGCATTACTCATACGCCGTGTTGCCCAAGAAATGTCCAATATTTAAACTTGACCAAAAACCGCTGCCTGAGCTGGCCATATATTGACAGTTGTCGTTAGCATCCGCATCTTGAAGCTTAGACCTTGGCTGGGAGAATGGCCAGCAAATCAAACAGAAACCGTCAAGATGAGTGAAGAAGAAAAAAAAAAACAAATGTTAACATAAAACCAAAACGCAGGGTTTTTTTTTTAGCTTATCTTGTAGATTTTTTTATGCAGCGCGATAACAGAAGGTCATCATTGCGCCGACCTTTATCGAATTACCATTAATTAGCATGCCCTCTCTTTTCAGCGCAACACATACACTCACACATCCCACAAACAGAGACAACATGAGGCAGCCCAGCAGACAGCAACTCCTCGCACTCGCTCTCTGCAGCGCCGTGTGCCTGATCAGCGCCGTCCCGCTGCCACAGCCAGCCGGCAACCAGGAGCTGGATGTCCTGCAGATACCACTGGCCAATGGCAAGGTGAGTCAAGAGCCTTAAAAGGATTTATATATAAAGGATAAAGAGGCCATGAAAGGATCAGATAGGTTAGAACGATGAAAATTAAAAAATAGATTGATAGTTCTTTGATAATGTCGATTTATTCATCAGCCAAATAAAATTAAATTAAATTAAATTGATACCTAATTGTTATGTTCAATTTTTCGATTTATTTATCAGCCAAATACAATAAAATTAAGCCATCTAAACATTGTAAAATTGCACTTAACATATATATAAAAAAAATGTTAAGAAATATCATAAAAAAGATACTTCCTTTGTTTATTGTTTCAAGGTGATGACAGAATTGCCACAAATCGCAACTGCTTCGAGACAATATTAGCTTTCAGCCCAAAGCGGGTAGCTTAAGGACTTCTTCCCCCTATTTCAACCATTTAAAAATGATTTAAATAACTTCAAGATCTCCCTTTAAACTCGAGCAAAACTGTAGCTGTTTTGCAACGAAATTATGGCATAAGGCTCAAGTCTTAATTGGCCTCATCTCCGGAGGAGTTGGTTATGTATAATTTACGGCATCGTAACCAAGTTAATTGCAGTGTTTGGAACTCTGGTAGCGCCCCTCGTTAACATTCAGCTGTGCGCGGAGTAGCGCGTGCTGCCGCCTCAGTTGCCCTTTCGACCATATTTGCTTGACAAATTTGCACTTGGATGGGCTTTGGTAGCGGGGCGAGGTGAAAGGGGGAAGCGGCCAAACATGTTGGCCGAAACTTCCTTTTACTTTTCGGTGTCCGAGTCGGGTTTTTGGTTTGGGTTTCGGTTTCAATTTCGGTTTCGGTCTCGGCTTTTTGGCCAATTCGGGTCTCGGGGTCTCTGGGCCCGTCGAACCTGCGTGACTGGACCAGTTCCAAGGAAGTTGGCACAATTGTTACCTGTTTCCTTAGCGGCAGCTCAGCTGGGTGTTGGCCTGGCCAAAACCAAAACCAAAACCAAAAAAAAAACCGGACTCTCGCGCCGACTGTTGAGCAAGCTGCAGCTCTGTTATTTTATTACTTAATTGCCAGCCAGCCAGTTCCCCACAATTCCCATTCCCGTTCCCAGTGGCAGTCCCAGTCCCAGACCGATATCGATCATCGTCTCTGGCCTCATGGATCATTGTATCACCGTCCCATAGATCACTGCAACATTGTGCCATTGTGACGGGCAATTAGCACTTCGGGCCAAACCCCTTGCTAATTTGTTGGCCAAAAACTAACCGCCGGCTGTCTATTTCTTTTTGTTTTTTTTTTGCATTGTTTTATGTCACTTAATAGCTTTCACTTTTTTGTGCAAGAAATGTGCAAAAAACTCTGAAGAAATCCATCTTAATCTGTCTAAAAGTTAGCAAGCATCTTTAAATAAATTTTAATAATAGTTGCAGGCAATTTTAGTTGAAAGTCTGAAAAGGAAAGTATATAAAATATTGCAGCAATTTCAGTACCTTTTTTAAAACGAAATAATTGCATACTTAAAACGTGCCTAAAACTTGGTAATTATTTTCTAAATTTATGAAAAGCCGCTACAAATAAAAAACAATATCTACAAATATTAAAAACAAATTATGAGATGACTTGAACATATCTACAATAATATTTTTAATAATATTTCCATGTAAAAAGTTTTAATTTCCATTTTAAAAACCAAATTACTGTTATATTATTTATTATAAATAACGTTTTATATTAATTATTACCCACCGTTCATCAGAGAACTTGCAGCTACAAAGAAAAACTAAAAAAAAAATATTAGTAATACATATTACCCACATAAATGCTGTAATATTAATTGCTTAATTAAACCATACCAAGATCGCCTAACAACTTGTATAAGTGCATCTTTCCTCAGCCCCAAAAAGGCAATTTAAAGTTGTGATATCATGCCCACATAATGCCTAAAGTACATATATATATTTATATATTTTTGAAATGCCAACGCCCACGCAACTTACAATCTCATCTCGGAGTGAGCATCTGCTGTAAGGCCGAGAAAAAATTCCATTCGTAAACGAAGCGAGCATTTGCTATTATCCAATTTCGGGCTGTGTTTGTGGCTTAAAGCGAGAAACTGGGTCAAAATTTGGCCCACAAAACGCAGATACAGATACGTTAATGAAGTCGAAGCCGATATTTGTGTATACGATGTATATATATGGGGCTATAGTTCGACTATTTTTCTCTCCGCCGCAGCCGCTGATGCTCATCTTGGCGTGTTGACATGCCTTGCGCCATAAATCATTTAACGAGACGATGACAATGGTGATTGAACTAGCAGCTCGCCAGGAGCGAGAAAAAGTCAAGCGGGAAAGTTAAAAAAATAAAATAGAGAGAATCTGAGCAGACCATTTTCCTTTCTGGCTCTCTGGAAATGCTGGCATGTCAACTGCAATGATATCTCCATTGTGGCTGGTTCGCTGCTGCGATGCCTCTTTGTTATTATTTTTGTTTATTTGTTGTTATTTTTGTATTTGTCGTCTCGTCTCGTTGCGATTCGATTCGTTTGCTGGCTGGCTTCCTTTTGGAGCTCAGCACGTGGCAAAGAAATGATATAATAATAAGCTCTAGTCGAAGTCCTTTATACACTATGTTCGGAGGCATTTGAAGGGCTATGCTAGTTCGGTGTGGGAAAATAATGTATTTTGAGATGATAACAAAAAGTGTATCACATTTATCATGTGTACTTATTAAATATTTCATGGTAATCTCGAAAGATTTTCTTATTATTTTAATTTGAATTTTTAATTATAATAATTTTAACTAAAATTAATGTTATTATAAGTTTATTTTCATAATATTTGTATAAAATATATATTAATACGTTCTTGATTATTTATCTGATATATTTTTGTGCATTTATCTATTTATCTGATATATTTTTGTGCTTTAAACCTGCCCCTTGAGCTATGTTTTTATATATTTTCCGCTATTTTTACACCCATCATGGGGGAGTTTTTTGATTCCTTGGCAAGTACCAGACTTTCGGCTTATGTAACCAGTGGCTCTAGTGGCACCACCTGCTCCACACCACCTCCTGGTCGTTGTCGATCCACCCCCGTCTGCACTTCCTCCCTTTTGCGCTCTCGTACACATATCACGCATACGCCGCATTGTGCGACAAGTAAAACGTCAATCGCAATTTGTTGTTGTTGCTGCTGGGACTGAAGTTGTACACATTTTGCTGCTGTTGTTGTTGCTGTTATTTTCCGCGTGGCAATTTGTTGGTAGCTGCATTTTTGTTAAGTGGCAAACGAGACGCGCTTGCCTTGTCAGTCAAGTCAGTCAGTCAGTGGAAGCGAAAGACAATTTATACAGCAGGCAGTCCAAATCCAACTCCAAGTGGGGGGAGAGGGGAAACAAAAAGTGGCCATCAAGATATGCATGCATGCTGCTGTCGATTAGCCAGTGCTTGAGAATAAATACGAGTCGCAGGGGCATTATCCAACATCGAATATCGAATATGGCAAATGGACCACATTTGATTTATTCATTTACACATTCCAGTTCCAGTTTCGCCCATTTTTCAACATTTAATTTAATTGTGTCGCGTATTTTTTATTAGCCGCCAAGCGAGGCCTCAATCGTCTGACAATCGTCTGGCTAAAAAAACAACTGAAAACTAAGCCTAAGCCAAAGGCTAAGCCAGGCAAGGGGCGTGGCCTGATATATGCGATTAGTATTAGGAATAAATTCACTCTAATCATGACACGCACTGGGTATGAGGTCGCATTTGCAATTAAATTGAGATTCCAATTCTTTATGGCATGTAAGCTTCATTTGGCAGCGTATTAAATATTTATTCATTTATTAATTTTATGCTTAAGAGCAACAAGTGAATTTTATTGAGGTATTTAAGACACAGCTTACAAATTCCATGTTTTAGGTATTTTTTAAAATAATTTCTTGGGCATTTGTTTACTTATAACAAGACTTGTAATATCTAGGGAATATTTGTATATATTTTAAATATATAAAATATTTATGCTTATAATTGATAACCCCCAAAATAAAACATGCTAAAGTCAAACCGTTTATAAATATTTTTGCATGTTTAATTCATGCATAAGCTTTAGGTTTTCGAAGCTAGTTTTTGGCTCTAAACATATAGATATATACATATGTCTGATAGCTTTACTATGACAGTAATTTGTGGGATTTTTATCGAGTCCGAGACTCACCTTAAGTTGGTTAAGGTCAAGGCAATTGATATGCCCGGCCATGTTAAAAGCGCTCTTAACAATCCGTTTTCTTTCTCGGCTTCATTTTGAATTTTATTTCGCTGTCTCGGCTCCGATTCGATATAAACGATATATTCGATTCTATATAAGCAACGTCTTCCGCCTTGGCATACGCTGAAATTCCCAACATACTGCAGACTGCTTAAAATTCACGGCAATTGCTTTAATGACGTTTGCCACGAGGCAGCTTCTGGGCTTGAACTCATTTGAAATTCATTAAGATGTCCCATAAAAACTTAACTTTTGCCTTAAGTAGTTTCTGCCCCCCCATGTCCCCCTCTGTCCCGTCTTCCCTTCCCTGGGCAATATCCAAACAATTGTCGCACTAAACTGACACTGACAGACAGCTTAAAATATGATGAATACTCTAAGGGTAAGGGGGATGGCAGTGCCAGCGAGTTGGCAACAGTTTGTTGGCCAAACTAGCAAAAGTTTATTTTATGCTCCTCCTCATCATAATCATGGCAGCCATCATCGTCGTCGTCGTCGTCGTCGCCGTCGCCTCGCTATCGCCATTGCCATCGTAATCATCTTCGCTGCTGACTTCCGCCCGCGTGTAAAAGTCAACTTCCGGCCCGACTTTTGAGTCAATTAAACACTGCAACATCGGGTAGAGCAGCATCAGGGACATCAGCAACAGCAGGAACTGGGGGGCAACTCCCTGCGGAATAAAAGAAGGGATAAATACACGGGGTCCTGCCAGGGGGCTGCCTGCCATGCCATTTCGAATCCTTTGCATTTAAGTAGCCGCCCAGAAAGGCATTCCGGAAGAAAGTTTGCCGGCTCGCAAACGTGGCAATTTTAATGGGAATACCCTGGCCAAGGCTGAAATGCTTATGGTTGGCAGTGGGTTAATGTTTCAGTAATATATTATATTAACAAATAAAAATAATAATAAATCAATTTAACAATTGGACAATTACAATACACAACTTGTAGTTAAAAATATCTGTCTGCGACGTGGTTTCTTTTATTTTGTTGAAAGGCGAACAAAGGTGAACTCATACAATATGGGACAAAACAATGGATATAATAAGTAAAGTAAAGACAATAGTAGAATATAGACAATTGCCTCATTAGCTGAATTGTTAGGAAGATGATGAGTGTGTGTGGCAAAACAGTTGACGAGGCACAATAAAAACACCATTTTGCCTTAATTTATGGCTTCATAGAAATTTAGAGGGTACGGAGAAACCTATAATAGTTGATCTAAAATTTTGATAGATCTTACACTTTATGCTGCTCTGATCTCCGCAGGTATTTGGACTCCTTAGGGTATTACAACTTTGAGTTCTTTGTCCATTATGAAGTGTCCCTTTGCCCCCTTTTTTTTCCTTTTTTGCTGTGCTAAGAAGCCAAGGAAACTTTTCCAATTGTTAAGTGTTGATGCTATATTATTAGATTGTGCTTGGAGTCCCTCGCACCTGGCGGCACCTTGACAATTGTTGCCCCAGTTTGTTGTTGTTGCTATTGTCGTTGTTGTTGTTTTCTAGTGCCTGCCTAGTGACTCGTGCTGTTGATTGTCCAAAAGTTAGCTTCCAAGACCAGTGCCTCTCAGTCATCCGCCCTCCCACAAAATGCAATTTTAATGCAATTTGAAAATTTATTGTGCAATATTTTCTTGGCTTAGACGGCTTATTGTTGTTGTTACGGCTTGTTTCAGCCGCCGTTGTTGTTGTAAGTTGTTGTAAATTGCGATTGCCCATTAGCGTTAACAACTTTTTGCCAAGTCATTTCGTTTTTACTGGGCCTGGGCACCTCTTTGGGTGCCTTGAAGTAGGACCAGACTTTTGGCACTTTTGGAGGAGCACCACCCACGTAACTGCACCAGTAAGCCACTCACAACACCACCCACTATATGACTTAAGGTGGCTCCAAAAATTATTTTATATATACTATTTATTTATTTATGCAATACTTATTTTGAATAAGACCCTCGATATGAATAAGTAGTGGAAGTATTCATTAATCATAAAATTACAACTAGACTCTGGTGATTCACGACATGCCCAAATGAATAACAAATTTTTGGTTACAAATATCAAATATATATATCTTGACATTCCCAGTTGCAAAGCTAAAATAAAACCATGGAAAGGCAACTGGCAGATAGAAGATCTACGTTTTTTTTTTGTATTTTGTATTTTGCAGCCTCGTAACCACAGAAAATCCAGCAGAAAATTACAATTTACACTTGAAACCTGATTACACAAATGACAGAGGCGCCCCCCCCAAAGAGTTAGAGGGGTTAGGCCAGAGGCGACTCATTGTCTAAAGTGAAAGTTTTGTCAATTTGCGGCCACTTTGGGGCCTTTTGTTTTCTTTTTCGTTCGGCGGCTGCTACTTCATCTTCCCTGCTATTTCACTGCCACCAAGATTATGCAACAGATGTACGAAATTATATACGAATATATATATTTAATTCGCACTTGAAACCAGTCATTCACCGCTCGAAAGTTAACTGGGCTTCAAATGGCTAAGGTCAAGAAGACAGAAATTATTGTCAGAGATCTTTTATAGCTGTCACATTCTGGGTTTCCGCAATAAAGATTTAAGGGGGGGGATTTTTTTAAAACAAAAACAAACTTATATTCTAATCAACTTAAAGTGAGACGATTCAGGTTTATTAAGATATTTTTTTATGGGCATCAACAAATTGTTAACTAGTTTTAATGCTTTACTGTTTGCCAAAGTAGCAGAAATAATGAGAAGATTTTAAATGAAATTGTTTGTCATTAAAAATGCAAATGAAATCTATAAATATTAAGGTATCAGGGAATCATTTAAGCACTTAAAATATAAAAAAGAATGATTTGTTTAAGGGTAAACAAATACTTCTAGGGTTTTGATTTTTTAGAAAATATATCTTTGATTATTTTATTTACTTTTCACTTGTTTTACTGAAATTGAAAATATATTTTCTTTACAGGAAATCGATGTCCTGACGTTGGGTGCCAAGGATCAGGAGCAATTGATAGCCGATCGCAACAAGCGAACGATTGGATTGCTGCGCGAACTGTTCCCCGACATCACCAAGGTATGGCCCCATCTGATATATATCTGATATATAAGTATTTATAGAACATGAACCATTAGCGTCCCCAAGCCCCTCTCTCTCTCTATATATATATATATATATATCTGCCTTTCTCCCTGTCTGCGCCCATGTCGTCCATGTAATACAACTTCTAGCCCAGGGTTAGGTCCCCAGAAACATATTGACCCCTGTCTTCGATCACATATATGATAGTGTTATTGAACATGGCGCCGCCACGCGAAATGTTTTCCTCCTCCTCATCAGGAGATCAATGTGCAGATCAATCGGATAGTGAATAATGTGTTGCAACGCGTTGGGCCCGTGGTTCTGGGCACGGTCCTTAATCCGACCTTTGATCGGGGCCTCCATCCCCGCCAGCCAGCCAGCAATGGTGATGATGATGATGATGATGGTGACGATAAGGAAGACTCCAAGGACTACAATAGCCCTGACGAGGACCTCACCCACTTCCAGCCCGACAGCGAGTTTAAGGAGCGCTGATATCGAAGAGACTTCTCTCCTCACTCCAAATAGCTTAAGGCTTCTTCCAACATCCCAAAAGAAAATAATTATTGGCCAATCCAATCTCCCTCTTGCCCAGATCGGTTTATTGTGGTTCCCCTTCCCCGCCGACCCCCTCCGAAATGTTGCATGTTTTTTTTTCTCGTAGACTTAGCCAGAGCACTCTCAAACCACCTTTAGCATGCCAGCACCACCCAGGTGGCAGAGGTTGAACCACCAGCAACACCAATACTCAACCATCGGCACACGAACATAGACACGTATATTGGAGACACACACATACACACGCAGCCATTGAGTTTCAGCAAAATGTTGAAAAAGAAATCATCGCAAAAAGAGTTCCCGAAGAAATGATCATCCCAAGAACAAACATCAACACCTGGATCTAAAGTTATATAAATATATCATAACAACATTGGCCGAAATCATCATCAAAAACCAAAAAAAGAAAACAAAAAACACCGAATATTGCATTGAGTTTTCAGCCCCAAAAAATTGGCCAAGAACAGTCAGCAAATCGACCAAAAACCAAAACAACAACAGCATCAGCATCAGCATCTCATATGGAAAGCGCACCAAAAGTATCAAAATCAAAAATCAAAAATCACCAGAACCAAAGAACCCATTTAAAGCCAAACCATATTTTCTGTTGACCTCTCGCTGATCTCTCGCATAGGAAATCGACTCGATAGTCAATCGCATTATAGCCCAGGTGATCCGTGTGGCCGGTCCGGGTGTGCTGAATAGTATTTTGGCGGGGAATCGCGGTGGTGCGGCGGGAGGCGCTGGTCGTAGCACCACACCGGCCTCTGACTTTGATGCCGACTTCGATGCGGACTTTGACGAGGACGATGATGTGGCCCCATCCTCATCCAGCAGTCCGCCGGCAACCGGAGTCGTACGCAGCTCAGGATCACCGCCAGGAAGCGAGGCCAGCAACGAGGTGGAAGGCAGCTCGCGGGTGAAGATCGATTTGCCAACATTTGCGCCAGAAACAGCAGCTGGAGCAGCAGCATCGAAAGGTGACGATAGCCCACTGATAACCACCATCACCACTCAGTCAGCAATCCAATCATCAATCCCAACAAGTACCAGTCCCAGTCCCAGTAATCCAACAACGACATCCAGCGATGGCGTTGGTGGCCTAGTGGATCTAGTGGATCCGCTGGTGCAATTGTTGCCGCGCTCCCTCGAGCCGGCGACAGTTGCTGAGCCACCAGCAACTAGTACTACAACAACAACTACGACAACTAGTACAACAACGCCTGCAACAAGCACGACTACTTATATGAGCACCACCACCACCACCACAACCACCGAACCACCCCCAACAGAACCCACCACAACCACCTCGAATACCATCCAGTTTCCCACCAACAACAGCATTGAAGAACCACAATTGCTAACCATAATAGCTGATATAAATCGTTTATTAAATTCTACCAATTATTTTATTACAACCAGAGACAATATAACAACAACAACAACAACAACAACAACAACAGGGGCCACCACAATTGACAACAACAACATTACGAAATTATTGCCCGTCTTTGATTGAGAAACAGAAAAAAAACTAACATAAAAAAGAAACACACAAAAAACGAGAAAAGGCTCAAGGATTTGAAAGCAACATCACAACAACAACACCAACCAGAACAAGAACAACCCCACACGGATCAAGATAAAGAAGAAGATGAGAACCTCATCAGCATCATATCACATTTAGAAAAAAAAGCATTTTCGTTTGTTTACGAATTATATTCGCTCCACATTTAAAACAACAGCTCAGCCACTCAACAAACAAGTGGTTCAAAAGTGGTTTACAAATATTTAAATTTTTTATCTAAAAACTAAAACTGAACCACCCTTTGAACCACTCCTCCGCACATGTAAAAATATCATCCTCAAATAATGCCCCCCATAAGGTCCGACCCCGTAGTTCCGTCTCCCTACCCTCGACCCCATCGTACTCGTATGTAACCGAACCGAAACACTTTGATGCTAACTAATCTCCCTCCTAATCCCAAAACAAAACAAAAACAACCCAAATATGCACCCGCACACCCACACGGATCACGAAAATGAATCCAAATTCAAACTTCGATGCGTGGTTGTTGTAGCAAATCGATGAGCAGGCAAACCGCATCATCTCGAAGCTGCTGAGGACCCTGGGACCCACTGTCCTGCGTACCGCCATCCAGGGTAACAGTGCTAACGCGGCCAGGACCAGTTTCGATGCCGACTTTGATGACGACGACGACGAGAGCTCCAAGAGCAGCAGCTCCTCCTCTGGCAGCACCACGACCACCACCTCCGGAGACAGTGGCACCCGGGTGACCATCGAGCTGCCTACCTTCGAGCCCGATGATGAGAACGAGATCGATGCGGCGGACAAGGACACCAGCAGCAGCAGCAGCAGCTCAAGCACCACCACCACCGAGTCCGCCTAGGAAAATCGGTGCATCGGCCACAAAAGTGCGTTTCATTTGCTACAACAACAACTGTGTGTTACAGAGATGAAATATTGCTTGATTGATCATCGATTTTAATATATTTTCCATCAGTATCAGTTGATGTTTGTCAGATTTTCGTGACAACGTTTAACTGGAAATGGGGAAAAAATGCTAAAAGAGATGACACTTTGGCACCTCTTTCTCTCTGTATAAAGAAATTATGTTGAATTGGCATTTAAATTGGCATTTCTCTTTCCCTCAAAATTTCTCCGCGCAGCACTACAGAAACAGCAACAACCACCACCCCCAACCGCACTCTACAGAAATTGAAATTGAAAAACAAAATTAAAGGAACACGAATTGAAATGAAAGTGAAGTTCTCATTGAATTGGCATTGTTAACTTGATTGATTTGAAATTACCTTTAGCACACTGGTTTTCAGCACACATACACATGATCTGTCTCTATTACTCTCTCTTTCTCTTATCTCTTTCTGCTGTTTTTCCATCCTTTTCTCAACACTCGCTCTCTCCTTTCTCCTTTCACTCTAAAACTGCCTCTTCTCAGAACTTTTCCCTTGTAAATCTATCCATTTCCATTTCCCTGTGTATATCTATCCAGCTCTCCCTCATGCGCACCCTCATTCCCACATAGGCTAGTAGGTGTTTTTTACAAAATAAATATATATTTTACATTTATATTGTATTAGTTGTGTAAGACATTTTTAAATACATTTCCAAATATACCGAAATAATGTTTACCCACCCCTCCAATGACTTTTTGCTCAAGCCCTTTTAAGTGGGGATATATTCGCAAAGGGTTTTATCGAGATTTCAAAATACTCTTTCTCAGTCCGGAAGCGAGCAATCGATGATGTATTTTTGTATATATCATTATAAATACTTCCTTGCCAACTTCTGGACACCGGTGATGAGTTTTGAAACCTTGGAAGACCCAAAAAAAAATCGCAAAAAAAACACTTTTGGTGTCCAGACAGCGAGCCACAAGAAACTCATTAAGTTCATTCGTTCCAAGCGAGTCGCTCCCTCGCCACGGCTGTACACTCACCACACTCACGAGTGCATTCACATCGTCAACAATCTCTGCTCTCTCTCTCATCCCCAGAAATATATTCGATATTCAGTGAACTCATTTCCGCACTCATTTTCGCCGACTTCGCTCTTCCGACCGCCGCAGAATAAAGAAGCAAAAACAAAAGAGTTGACAAGGACTCAATCCTTTTTCTGAAATCCATTTCGTTGGCCGAGAAAGAGATTTTTTATTGCCACCCCAGTCAGTCCCCAGTAAAAGATGAAAGGTTTTTCCTATTGTAAATTCGATATCGAACGATATTGAAGTACGTGTGAAAAAGCCTTTGCTTTGTACTTTTTCGATAATTTTTTAGACTTAGCGCTCCTCTGTTTTTCTCTCTCTCTCTCTCTATTTCTGTATTCTCTGCTATCGCGCTCCTTTTGTTTTTCTCTTTTGCTTATTTTTGTATCTTTTTCTCTTTATTTCCATGTTCCATTAAAACCCGATTCGATTTGTGCAATGCAAATAACTCACCACCAAAACAATCAAATCAAATCAAATCAATCAAAAACCGAACAACGATCCACCGATAACTGATAACTGACCGCAAATGTATACACAAATACATGCACGTGCATTTTGTGACTGTCCATTAATCAATCGATCAATCAATCGAAATCGAAATCAAAATCAAATCGATCCAAATCGCCTGTGCAAATCTCAATAACTCCACTACTAACTGTAACTCCGTCTCCACCTAATCCCACCCACATTCACCCTAATCTCACAACGATGACATAACCCCTTGAACTCTCCACTCGAACACTGGAAAAAAAACTAAATACACACCACGAACACACATACACACAATACACTTCGCAAAATCCTGCGCTTTGACTTTTCCCTAACCCCTCACTCCCTGATCTTGGCTTCTCACCTCCAAAAAATAAAACCCCTGCTCCCTACCCTCAACCCTTTCTCCACCTCCCTCCCTCCCTGAATAACACATTATCAACACTCGAAATTCAAAATTTCCTCAATAAAAAAAAAAAACAAAAAACAATGCAACAAATGCCCAACAAAACCAAACAACAAAAATTCCAAACCTTTGACAAAATCCCACAAAAAACCCCACCAAACGAAAAATGCGAAATGCAACCAAAAAAAACATATATACAGAATGGAGCCAGCGATACCCAAATCGACTTGTCCGCCATCAACAAGCAGTTGGAGGAGACGATCCGAGTGGCTAGGCAAGTCAAGGAGGCGGAGGCAGCCGCCGCGGCAGTGGCCGCCCAAACCCAGTCCCAGTCATCCTCCTCGTCGTCGCCCATCGCCCAGGCGCCGATTCCCCTGAAGTCCAACGAACCCATCCAGCTGAGCTTCAACAACGAGCTGCCAAGTGTCTCCACCGGAGTGCCAGTCGGTGAAGTGAAGACCCTGATCACAAATGACCTGCAGCTGTCGGAGTCCAAGTCGCCGGCCATCGATGAGCTGACCCTGGACTCTGCCGAGGAGACCGCTGAGCTGGATGACCGCAACAAGAGGTAAGTGGCTTACAACTGGTCCTCGCCGGAGTCGGTAATAATAATGCCAAGAACCTTAGTCATAAGACAATCCCCAAAACACTCAACTAATTGTACACTTTCCCTCCCTTTTCACCCATACAACAATCCAAAAACAACTCTACAATAATTAAAACAAAATAATAAATTATCAATAAAACAATTAACAATAAAAATCGGAAATCACAAATTTATATCCATAAAACCTCAAACAAATAAACAAAAAAAAAAATATCACAAAACTCAACAACAAACACTCGACTTGCTTTCGGAATGGCCAACCACCTATAGTAATCTGTTCAAAAGGTTCCTCAACTTCGGCGGAGCGGGTCTGGCCGGTGGCTCCAGCGGCGGCGGTGCGGGCGGCTCGCCCAGCGGCAATGCCCTCGGAGCAGGCGGCTCTGGCAACTTCCTGTTGGACGTGGTCAGGGTAAGTACACCCAGTCACTTGTATGGCTTCCCGCCTGATCTTACTCATTGGTGTCACACCTCTGTTTTGCAGCTCTTCTCGGGCAGCGTGCAGACCCAGCAGGGTGACGAGGCGGCCAACTCCGTGGGCGGAGGAGCCAGCAGCACCAGCGGCAGTTTGGGCGGCGATGGGGATGCGGAAACGGACAGCACTCGCACGGCCGACGGCTACACCGAGGGAATTCCCGGCCCTGTGACGCGCCTCGTGGTGCTGGCCAACCGCGGCCTGGCCAATCTGGTCCAGGACTTGATACTGGTAAGGAGAATAACTGGAGGCTAACGACAGAAAATTAATGTTTGTTTTGCTTTGCAGCGCGTTGCGGCCACCAGCGAGAAGTTCGTGAACTTCAAGGCCAAGCTGATAACGGCGCTGATCTAAGGTCAGAGGTCGGCACGGCCACGTCCTCGCCCGAATTAGTCAAGTCACTCTCAACTGTACAGAGTCAAATGCAGCAGATCCCCTTCCCCCCTCTCACTATCTCTGTATCGCTCCACCCCGTCTCAGTCTCTCTGTCTCGGTTCCTGCCCCACACCCACACACACACTACCCACAATCCACAATCCACAACCCACAACTCACTCACCCACACGGAGACAATTGTGTTGTGCATCATTCGAATCAAAGAAACTTCCTGGCAATGTCAACATTTTTTTTCTCAAATTTTTAGCAAATTTTTTTAACACAAAAGTGTATTTAGGTAAGCAAAAAACAAAAACAAAAAAAAATATAACATAAAATAATAAGCGAAATTTACAAAGAAGAAAAAAGGAAGTGCTGAGAATCAGACAAAGAATTGTATTTATATATCAATAAATCTCGAAAATCATCACAAAAAAAAATGATAAGAACAACAACAAACGTTTGGAAACAACAACATAATTATGTATAAAGTATGGAAGAATATACCCCCCTGATAGCCCCCCCCCCCCCCCCCCCCCCCTCTCTTTTGCCTATATCTTGGCTTTTGTAAATATTTTGCTATTTGCAATTTTCCTCACCACTTTTCCTGATCTTTCCCATAATTCTACCCCCTTTTTTGTGTATATTTTGTGTTCTATTAAAAAAATCATGACTGTGGTGTTTTATTTACTATTATTTTTAATTATTTTAAACGAAAACGATACGAAGAAGATGAGGAAAATGCAGAGATGATGATGATGATGATGATGAAGAACACACGCCAAGTTTTTACTTAGAAGAAATGTAAATGAGCTTAATCTATTTTTTTTATTAATACATTGCTGTTGTTGGTCACAGAGCCCGTCCCCCATAAAGACACACCCACACATTTGACACTGAAGCATACTCAATATAATACCAATTATATATACATATATACATATATGTAGAGATCCGTTCTTGTTCGTCCCTTCTGTGCCCCCTTCTGGATTTGTTTGTAACTCCCTCTCACCCCCTACACCTAAGCGTATTGTGTTTTTCTCACTATGATGATTTTTTTCTAGCCTAGCTAAGTGAAACTTTCGACAAAATGTGTATAAAATAAAAGCAAAATCATTTTTAATTTTAATGTGGCGTTTTGTATTTTATTATCTGGACGGGAAATGGAATTGAAGAGGAACCGGCAGAGGCCTAAAGGCTTGCATTACGTTTTCTTAGCTGACTTAGTTGTACATTTTATAAGGAAAGGAAAAAATATAGAAATTGATAATAATAAAAGTCCTCTATGATATAACACTTAAGGTTAAAATATTCAATAAATTATTATATTATTTATTTGTATTTTTTTTTCGATTATATTTATCATACTTTATATTAATTTATTGCACCTATTGAATACTTTAACGATTTATTGACATTTGCTGGCATTCCTTATTCAAAGACAGCTTTTAAAAAATGTAATTTAATATTATTTTCATACTCATCCACAATTAATTATTGTTTTATACATAATAAATTTGAAATGTATTTTTATTAATCAACTTGTATTTTATTTGTGTAATTTTCTTTCCTTCTCTAAAATGCATTTTTTATCAAAAATCATTTTGCTTAATAATTTGTATGAATTACGAATCGAACAAGTGAATTGCTCAAATTAATGGCGAAACATTCACGCCACATAATTTATGTTTAATAATTAAATAACTGCACGCATGTTCCCCAGTGATTGCAAAATATTCGCAAGCTATTTGGATGCGAAATGTTTCTGGGCAATTAAAAACTATTTGCAAATAGTTGTAAAAATTTCCAGGCAAGTGTACGCCCCCTCCTCTGACAAGCTTTAAAAATATCTGGATTATCCATCTCGGCGAGCATTCCGCACAGAAATGAGTTGCACGGCCGGGCAAGTGAATTAATGACTGACTGACTGACTGACTGACTGAGTGACTGAGTGACTGACTGAGGGAATGCACGAGTGAACGCATGCGCGGCATGTGTGCGGTCCAGAAGGGCGTACGGGGCGGGGGCAGGGGCGTGCCTGGTCACGGGGAAGGTCAGGGGCGAGGACTAAGTGCCACTTCCGTTTTCCTCAAACAAAACAAACATACAAATTGGCCCAACAAATCGCCGAATGGAAGAATGGAGTCAGGCACTTATCCTTGGATTTTCAGGCACTTGATGCACAATTAGTATCACACAAGTGCCCGTCCCTGTCCGCCCGAGAAGAACGGAGAACTCACTAGCAGCATCCAGCAACCACAACCCAGCGCTCTTTGTTTTGACAAGTGCGCACAGGCAGTTTCCCATCTTCACGCACAATTTGTCGTCACTTGGCGATGACTTAATTCATTTAGCAGTGCCGGGCGGAGCAGCGGCGAACTGGACCAGCGCGCAGGCCGGAGGAGAGCTCTCGTATGCTCATTCGATCGGCGATCGTTGCGGCCAACGGATGGCGGCCTCATCCTCATCGACAGCCAACTATATCCTGGCAACGTACGCCCACGATAGCAACAGCAGCGGCGGCGGCAGTGCTAGCGGTGGTAGTGGAGCGGCTGCCGATTCCGAGGACTCTCAGGTGGGCGGACAGGGATCTCAAGGTATTACCGCTGGCAAGAGGAGGCGGCCGCCGCGGCAGAAAATCAACGCCAGGGAACGCTACAGGACCTTCAAGTGAGTGCGAAAAAGTAGATGGATTTGGAATGAGAGTTATTTTAAAGTTAACTTAACTCTTTATATTCCAGTGTAAATGCCGCCTACGAAGCGCTACGCAATTTGATTCCTACGGAACCCATGAATCGCAAGCTCTCCAAGATCGAGATTATCCGCCTGGCTGGCAGCTATATCACCCATCTCAATAGCACCCTGCAAACAGGTGAGTTTTTATTAGGAAAATAAATTACAAAACCATAATTACCTATTTTACCCTTAAATATAAAAGGTACCGATGGCCAGCCTTGTTTGCTGCACAAATACGAAGGCGAAGGTCCCGCCAGGCGCATTAGCATCTGTACGTTTTGTCTAAAAACCAAGTGAAATTTCTCCGCCACTCTCTTTATACATATATAGTTTTTTTTTAAATAATTTAATTAGATTTATGTCGTATTTATTGCATTTTTAGGAAGTATTTTTAAAACAAGCGCCCACCATGCAGCGCCATCTAGTGTTACTTAAGTCAACTACAAAAATACGAAAGCGAAGATGCCGCCAGGCGCACTAGCATCTTTATGATTTGTCTAAAAACCAAGTTAAATATTTCCGTCACTCTCTTTATACATAAATAGTTTTTTTTTATAATTTAAATATATATTTGCCGTATTTATTGCATTTTTAGCAAGTAATTTTTAAAGCAAGCGCCCACCATCTAGTGTTATTTAAGTCAACTACCATTGTCCTCCTGTGTACTGCTTCCTGGCTGGAATCCACTGCTTGTTGAAATAAAACGAAGTTTAATATATAAAATACTATATTAAAGTTGCAGAATTAAATGAGTTATTTATCAATATTTAAAAGCCTACAAACTTTTCGATTGAATATTAAACGCAAAATATTCGTTGACAAAACTTATTGTACTTTTCCTCTCAATATATGGTAAATAAATCAGTTAGCCATATACTCGTATTATATTTAAAAAGTGTTTTAGTGGCAGTAATCTATGTTTGTTTTTTTTTAAAGAAACTAAACAGTTTCTTAATAATAAATAAAACAAGAAAAGAAGCTAACTTCGGCTCACCGAAGTTCGTATACCCTTGCAGAGTTTAAACAAAAAATTAATAACGAAATTCTGGAATAATAATTTGTTGCCAAATCTCAAATTTGATGGCAATGGTTTGAAACACGGCTAAGCTATTGTTTTTTTTATTTTCCTGATTGTTCCTATGGAAGCTATAGGATATAGTCAGCCGATTTTCATGAAATTAAATCGAAATTCGGAAATAATACTAAATGGGCAAATATCAAATTTGGTGAAAATTGGTTGAAAACTGACAAAGTTATAATTTTTTTTTGTTTTTGTAAATCCTTATTATTTATTAAATTATTTCGATCTAGCCATGTTTTGAAGTTATAATTGGAAAATTGTAGATGTGAAAAATCATAATTTGGCCAAAAATACACCAATTTCAAATCGGAAAGCATTTTTCTGTTTCTTTCTCTATTCTTAGCCATGTTCTGAACAAAAATATTTTTTTGGATTTTTTAATTGTTAAAAATCAAAAAAAAATCTTATCCTTAAATTTGGTTTGCACGTTTTTTAAGGTGGAAAAAAACCAACACATTAATGCTTTCAACATTTAATTTCGTTTATTTTTGGCCAAGATATGATTTTTCAAATCTACAATTTTACATTTATATTTCCAAAACCTGGCTAGATCGATTCTCCCATTAATTCTGATCAAGAATATATAAGGTTTATGTAGGCAAATATGACTCCATCCTGTGTTAAAACGTATTTTAAAAGATGGTTTGGAAGGGTCGTCGGACGGAAAAAGCCACCAGCGGACAAATTTGGAACTACGGCTTGTGGGCGAAGGGGGGGAAGGAGAGAGAGCGCAATACATCGCCCTCTCTGTTTTGTTTTGATTATTGCTTACACACGCATACATATGTGTTAGTTGGTTTCATGTTCTATGTATGTGTGCGCGATGGCGGCACAGCGATGTGTGGTTTGTTTTGATTATGTTTTGTTTTGATTATTGCTTACACACGCATACATATGTGTTAGTTGGTTTTGTGTTGTATGTATGTGTGGCGGCCATCATTAGAGCTGATAAAACCGCGATATTAATCGAAGCTTAGAACAAGTGACAGGCTAGTAATAATGCCCGCCAAACCATAACTTTTTTAAATTATGACTTTTAAATCCGTTTTAACACGAGAAGGTGTCTTTTTCCACCAAATAAACCCCATATATTCTTGATCAGAATTAATAGGAGAATCGATCTAGCCATGTTTTGAAGTTATAATTGGAAAATTGTAGATGTGAAAAATCATAATTTGGCCAAAAATACACCAATTTCAAATCGGAAAGCATTTTTCTGTTTCTTTCTCTATTGTTAGCCATGTTCTAAACAAAAATATTTTTTTGGATTTTTTTTTAAATATTTATTTAATTGTTAAAAATCAAAAAAAAATCTTAGCCTTAAATTTGGTTTGCACGTTTTTTAAGGTGGAAAAAACCAATACATTAATGCTTTCAAAATTTAATTTCGTTTATTTTTGGCCAAGATATGATTTTTTAAATCTACAATTTTACATTTATATTTTCAAAACCTGGCTAGATCGATTCTCCCATTAATTCTGATCAAGAATATATAAGGTTTATGTAGGCAAATATGACTCCATCCTGTGTTAAAACGTATTTTAAAAGATGGTTTGAAAGGGTCGTCGGACCGAAAAAGCCACCAGCGGACAAATTTGGAACTACGGCTTGTGGGCGAAGGGGGGGAAGGAGAGAGAGCGCAATACATCGCCCTCTCTGTTTTGTTTTGATAATTGCTTACACACGCATACATATGTGTTAGTTGGTTTCATGTTCTATGTATGTGTGCGCGATGGCGGCACAGCGATGTGTGGTTTGTTTTGATTATGTTTTGTTTTGATTATTGCTTACACACGCATACATATGTGTTAGTTGGTTTTGTGTTGTATGTATGTGTGGCGGCCATCATTAGAGCTGATAAAACCGCGATATTAATCGAAGCTTAGAACAAGTGACAAGTGACATATTATTTTAAAATTTCGGTTTTAATTTTATGAAAATCGGACGACTATATCATATAGCTGCCGTGTGAACGATCTGACTAAGTTTTGAAAAAAAAATTATAACTATGTCAGTTTTCAACGTATTTTATCCAAATTTAATATTTGGCCATTTAATATTATTTTTGATTTTCGGTTTTAAAGTCATGAAAATCGTACGACTATATCATATAGCTGCCATGTGAACGATTGGAAAATTCTCCAAAAAACAAATTGTGACTATGTCATATTTTTATCAAATTTGAGATTTGGCAACTTGGAATAATAACCAAAGTTTCGCTTTTAATTTATTATTTATTTATTGAATTCTGCAAGGGCATTCAAACTTCGGTGAGCCGAATTATGCAAGGGTATACAAACTTCGGTGATCCGAAGTTACTTTCCTTTCTTTTTAATACTAAACGACAGCTATCGCACTGCTTGCCAGGCTACAGGCATTCTTTCCCTTTTCGACTGGTTTCACCATTTGCGCCAAAAATTTGGCGCAACAAATAATATAAGGAAATTCAATTATTTTTTCTTTAATTATTCAACAAAAAGGCATATTTCGATGGCCACCAAGCGTGTGCTGACACCCAGCAAAGCAGAGCATGGATCTGATAACAAACCGGGAGCTGGAAACTCCCCACAGAGCAAGAAATTCAAGCAGAAGTTGGAGTTGCCGGCAGACGACGACTTGGAGAACATCGATTGGGGCGACGATGCGGACTTTGATTTGGCGCTAGGCGCCATGGAGTCGGCGACAAGCCACAGACTTGACCTCAGCCAGTGGCAGCGCTGCCAGGTGGAGCTGGTACAGCCGCTGCACAAGAGCCAGGAGCTCCGGTTGCAGGTCTTTCCGGCGGGGATCCCGACACGGCGGTGTGCCTGCTGCAGGCGCCCTGGAATCACATGCGTGTGCAAGTGGGCGATACCGTCTCCCTGCTGGCCAAGTGGCAGCCATCCCTGGGTACCTATGTGGTGGACAAGGAGCAGGGCTACTGTGTCTCTCATCCGGATCTCCTTGTCTCTGGCACCACAGTCACCTGCGAACTAATGGTTACTACTTAGGCCTATGTGCAGCATTGGTGCGGCCTGCTGGCACTGGAGGAGTAGCACAATCGTCAGTCCTTGCAGCTACAAGCCCTGTGGACAGAGGATCCCCTGAAGCGTCAGAAGCAGGGTCGAGCTATTGGCCAACTGCAGCTGGTTAAGACTCAAAAAGCTGTACCAGAAGAGGGGCGCTATCGTCAGAGCCTAGATCTAAGCCTCAGCGGGGTAAGGAGTAACTTATCCTCGTTTGATTCACTTAAATCTCATCCCGCTTTCAGTTCGATATGGGCGAGTACGTGGTGATCAGTTCTAGTTCCCGCCTGGCCGTCGTCTCTCTGGCCAGTTGACACCTGGAGCTTCGCCTGGAGCGCGATCTGAGCCAGCGGTGTGCCCAGGAATCCTTCGTTATGGACAAGCACGAGTCCCAGAGCTTTGCCTCCTTCAATTATACGAATCTGGGACTTCTGCTCTCCGAAGACGAGCGTTTCCAGGTGCTGAGGGATATCATTGTGGCCCGAAAGCCCCCCGAGCAGCACAGCACAGGTGGTGCCACGAATCATCCTGACCAAAGGAGCGTCCTGCTTTGTGGCTGGAAACTAAGTTTAATATATTAAATACTATATTAACAGGGAAGACAGGGACAGGGAAGAATTAAATGAGTTATTTTTCAATATTTAAAATGTATATCCATCGAAGCCTATAATCTTTTCGATTTAATATTAAGCGCAAAATATTTGTTGACAAAACTTATTGTACTTTTCCTCTAAGCCATATACTCGTATTATATTTAAAAAGTGTTTGTTTTTTTTATAAGAAACTGAACATTCTTTTAATAATACAAAAAAATAATAATAAAACAATGTTACAATTGCATTAGAAATTTAAAATTCGAATTTGTATGCCCTTGCAGGGTATTATAATTTCAGTCAGAAGTTTGCAACGCAGTGAGGGAGACATTTCCGACCCTATAAAGTATATATATTCTTGATCCTTCTGTCCGTGGGTCCGTTTCTACGCAAACTAGTCCATCAGTTTTAAAGCTATCTGAATGAAACTTTGCAGTTAGGCTTCTATATACTCTCACTCGTACATATGTCGGAACGGGCCGGATCGGACGACTATATCATATAGCTGTCATGTGAACGATCGGACAATTTTTTGAAAAAAAATTATAACTATGTCAGTTTTCAACGTATTTGAACCAAATTTAACATTGGGCCATTTAATATTATTTTAGAATTTCGGTTTTAATTTCATGAAAATCGGACGACTATATCTTATAGCTGCCGTGTGAACGATCGAAAAATTCGTCAAAATACAAATTATGACTATGTCAGTTTTCAACATATTTTATCCAAATTTAATATTTGGCCATTTAATATTATTTTAGAATTTCGGTTTTAATTTCATGATATCGGACGACTATATCTTATAGCTGCCGTGTGAACGATCGAAAAATTCCTCAAAATACAAATTATAACTATGTCAGTTTTCAACATATTTTATCCAAATTTAATATTTGGCCATTTAATATTATTTTAGAATTTCGGTTTTAATTTCATGATATCGGACGACTATATCTTATAGCTGCCGTGTGAACGATCGAAAAATTCTTCAAAATACAAATTATAACTATGTCAGTTTTCAACATATTTTATCCAAATTATGACTATGTCAGTTTTCAACATATTTTATCCAAATTTAATATTTGGCCATTTAATATTATTTTAGAATTTCGGTTTTAATTTCATGATAATCGGACGACTATATCATATAGCTGCCGTGTGAACGATTGGAAAATTTTTCAAAAAACAAATTATGACTATATCATATATTTATCAAATTTGAGATTTGGCAACTTGGAATAATAACCAAAGTTTCGCTTTTAATTTATTATTTATTTATTGAATTCTGCAAGGGCATTCAAACTTCGGTGAGCCGAATTATGCAAGGGTATACAAACTTCGGTGATCCGAAGTTACTTTCCTTTCTTTTTAATACTAAACGACAGCTATCGCACTGCTTGCCAGGCTACAGGCATTCTTCCCTTTGCCTCGACTGGTTTCACCATTTGCGCCAAAAATTTGGCGCAACAAATAATATAAGGAAATTCAATTATTTTTTCTTTAATTATTCAACAAAAAGGCATATTTCGATGGCCACCAAGCGTGTGCTGACACCCAGCAAAGCAGAGCATGGATCTGATAACAAACCGGGAGCTGGAAACTCCCCACAGAGCAAGAAATTCAAGCAGAAGTTGGAGTTGCCGGCAGACGACGACCTGGAGAACATCGATCGGGGCGACGATGCGGACTTTGATTTGGCGCTGGCGCCATGGAGTCGGCGACAAGCCACAGACTTGACCTCAGCCAGTGGCAGCGCTGCCAGGTGGAGCTGGTACAGCCGCTGCACAAGAGCCAGGAGCTCCGGTTGCAGGTGAAGCGCCTTTCCGGCGGGGATCCCGACACGGCGGTGTGCCTGCTGCAGGCGCCCTGGAATCACATGCGCGTGCAAGTGGGCGATACCGTCTCCCTGCTGGCCATGTGGTGGATAAGGAGCAGGGCTACTGTGTCTCTCATCCGGATCTCCTTGTCTCTACTTAGGCCTATGTGCAGCATTGGTGCGGCCTGCTGGCACTGGAGGAGTAGCACAATCGTCAGTCCTTGCAGCTACAAGCTCTGTGGACAGAGGATCCCCTGAAGCGTCAGAAGCAGGGTCGAGCTATTGGCCAACTGCAGCTGGTTAAGGGTCAAAAAGCTGTACCAGAAGAGGGGCGCTATCGTCAGAGCCTAGATCTAAGCCTCAGCGGGGTAAGGAGTAACTTATCCTCGTTTGATTCACTTAAATCTCATCCCGCTTTCAGTTCGATATGGGCGAGTACGTGGTGATCAGTTCTAGTTCCCGCCTGGCCGTCGGCTCTCTGGCCAGTTGACACCTGGAGCTTCGCCTGGAGCGCGATCTGAGCCAGCGGTGTGCCCAGGAATCCTTCGTTATGGACAAGCACGAGTCCCAGAGCTTTGCCTCCTTCAATTATACGAATCTGGGACTTCTGCTCTCCGAAGACGAGCGTTTCCAGGTGCTGAGGGATATCATTGTGGCCCGAAAGCCCCCCGAGCAGCACAAGGTGGTGCCACGAATCATCCTGACCAAAGGAGCGTCTTGCTTTGTGGCTGGAATCCACTGCTTGTTGAAATAAAACTAAGTTTAATATATTAAATACTATATTAACAGGGAAGACAGGGACAGGGAAGAATTAAATGAGTTATTTTTCAATATTTAAAATGTACATCCATCGAAGCCTATAATCTTTTCGATTTAATATTAAGCGCAAAATATTTGTTGACAAAACTTATTGTACTTTTCCTCTAAGCCATATACTCGTATTATATTTAAAAAGTGTTTGTTCTTTTTTATAAGAAACTGAACATTCTTTTAATAATACAAAAAAAATAATAAAACAATGTTACAATTGCATTAGAAATTTAAAATTCGAATTTTTATGCCCTTGCAGGGTATTATAATTTCAGTCAGAAGTTTGCAACGCAGTGAGGAAGACATTTCCGACCCTATAAAGTATATATATTCTTGATCCTTCTGTCCGTGGGTCCGTTTTTACGCAAACTAGTCCATCAGTTTTAAAGCTATCTGAATGAAACCTTGCAGTTAGGCTTCTATATACTCTCACTCGTACATATGTCGGAACGGGCCGGATCGGACGACTATATCATATAGCTGTCATGTGAACGATCGGACAATTTTTTGAAAAAAAATTATAACTATGTCAGTTTTCAACGTATTTGAACCAAATTTAACATTTGGCCATTTAATATTATTTTAGAATTTCGGTTTTAATTTCATGAAAATCGGACGACTATATCATATAGCTGCCGTGTGAACGATCGAAAAATTCGTCAAAATACAAATTATGACTATGTCAGTTTTCAACATATTTTAACCAAATTTAATATTTGGCCATTTAATATTATTTTAGAATTTCGGTTTTAATTTCATGATATCGGACGACTATATCATATAGCTGCCATGTGAACGATCGGAAAATTCTTCAAAAAACAAATTATGACCATTTCATATTTTTATCAAATTTCAGATTTGGCAACTTGGAATAATAACCAAAGTTTCGCTTTAAATTTATTATTTATTTATTGAATTCTGCAAGGGCATACAAACTTCGGTGAGCCGAATTATGCAAGGGTATAAAAACTTCGGTGATCCGAAGTTAGTTTCTTTCTTTTTAATACTAAACGACAGCTATCGCACTGCTTGCCAGGCTGCAGGCATTCTTTCCTTTGCCTCGACTGGTTTCACCATTTGCGCCAAAAATTTGGCGCAACAAATAATATAAGGAAATTCAATTATTTTTTCTTAAATTATTAAAAAAAAAGGCATATTTCGATGGCCACCAAGCGTGTGCTGACACCCAGCAAAGCAGAGCATGGATCTGATAACAAACCGGGAGCTGGAAACTCCCCACAGAGCAAGAAATTCAAGCAGAAGTTGGAGTTGCCGGCAGACGACGACTTGGAGAACATCGATTGGGGCGACGATGCGGACTTTGATTTGGCGCTAGGCGCCATGGAGTCGGCGACAAGCCACAGACTTGACCTCAGCCAGTGGCAGCGCTGCCAGGTGGAGCTGGTGCAGCCGCTGCACAAGAGCCAGGAGCTCCGGTTGCAGGTGAAGCGCCTTTCCGGCGGGGATCCCGACACGGCGGTGTGCCTGCTGCAGGCGCCCTGGAATCACATGCGCGTGCAAGTTGGCGATACCGTCTCCCTGCTGGCCAAGTGGCAGCCATCCCTGGGTACCTATGTGGTGGATAAGGAGCAGGGTTACTGTGACTCTCATCCGGATCTCCTTGTCTCTGGCACCACAGTCACCTGCGAACTAATGGTTACTACTTAGGCCTATGTGCAGCATTGGTGCGGCCTGCTGGCACTGGAGGAGCAGCACAATCGTCAGTCCTTGCAGCTACAAGCCCTGTGGACAGAGGATCCCCTGAAGCGTCAGAAGCAGGGTCGAGCTATTGGCCAACTGCAGCTGGTTAAGGGTCAAAAAGCTGTACCAGAAGAGGGGCGCTATCGTCAGAGCCTAGATCTAAGCCTCAGCGGGGTAAGGAGTAACTTATCCTCGTTTGATTCACTTAAATCTCATCCCGCTTTCAGTTCGATATGGGCGAGTACGTGGTGATCAGTTCTAGTTCCCGCCTGGCCGTCGTCTCTCTGGCCAGTTGACACCTGGAGCTTCGCCTGGAGCGCGATCTGAGCCAGCGGTGTGCCCAGGAATCCTTCGTTATGGACAAGCACGAGTCCCAGAGCTTTGCCTCCTTCAATTATACGAATCTGGGACTTCTGCTCTCCGAAGACGAGCGTTTCCAGGTGCTGAGGGATATCATTGTGGCCCGAAAGCCCCCCGAGCAGCACAAGGTGGTGCCACGAATCATCCTGACCAATGGAGCGTCCTGCTTTGTGGCTGGAATCCACTGCTTGTTGAAATAAAACTAAGTTTAATATATTAAATACTATATTAACAGGGAAGACAGGGACAGGGAAGAATTAAATGAGTTATTTTTCAATATTTAAAATGTATATCCATCGAAGCCTATAATCTTTTCGATTTAATATTAAGCGCAAAATATTTGTTGACAAAACTTATTGTACTTTTCCTCTAAGCCATATACTCGTATTATATTTAAAAAGTGTTTGTTCTTTTTTATAAGAAACGCAACATTCTTTTAATAAGACAAAAAATAAAACAATGTTACGATTGCATTAGACATTTAAAATTTGAATTTGTATGCCCTTGCAGATTACTATAATTTCAGTCAGAACGCATATATAAAGTATATATTCTTGATCCTTCTGTCCGTGGGTCCGTTTCTACGCAAACTAGTCCATCAGTTTTAAAGCTATCTGAATGAAACTTTGCAGTTAGGCTTCTATATACTCTCACTCGTACATATGTCGGAACGGGCCGGATCGGACGACTATATCATATAGCTGTCATGTGAACGATCGGTCAATTTTAAAAAAAACAAGTAAGAAAGCTACAGTCGAGTGAGCTCGACTGTGAGATACCCGCTACCCATACTTAAACCAGAAAAGCGTCAGGACGCCAGAAAAAACAGTTAATACAATTTTGAACATAACGGACAAATGCAAATGCAAGTGTAATATGCATGTGATTGTACAAAAATACATACACGTGTATCTATGTGTGTAAAAACGCGTTATTATTGCATTTAAGCGGCTAATAATTTTTACCATTTATTAAACTTGCTTCTCGAATATCTTATAAGATTCTTTTCCGAACACAACCATGAACGGATAAGAATATTTAGTTGGTCTAATTGGTCAACCAAATGAGGCATGCAGCCGTTTGTGGCCATACAAAATTATTTCTTTAATAACCTCGACAATTTTTATTTGACAACGCAACCAAATTTTCAGGGATCACACAGACTATAGTTCTTAATATACATACCAAAATTCGCGACTCTAGCTTTAAAATTACACGCTTAATACGCTTTTTTATGATTTGCGGGGGCGGAAGTGGGCGTGGCAAAAATTTGAAACAAACTTGATCTGCGTGCAAGCATAAGAAATACTGTCGAAAAAAATTAGAGCTCTATCTCTTATAGTCTCTGAGATCCAGTGTTTCATACGGACAGACGGACAGACAGACAGACAGACAGACAGACAGACAGACAGACGGACATGGCTAGATCGACTCGGCTGTTGATCCTGATCAAGAATATATATACTTTATAGGGTCGGAAATGCTTCCTTCTACCTGTTACATACATTTCCTGCCGGCACAAAGTTATAATACCCTTCTACCCTATGGGTAGCGGGTATAAAAATTATAACTATGCCAGTTTTCAACGTATTTAAACCAAATTCAACATTTGGCCATTTAATATTATTTTAGAATTTCGTTTTTAATTTCATGAAAATCGGACGACTATATCTTATAGCTGCCGTGTGAACGATCGAAAAATTCCTCAAAATACAAATTATGACTATGTCAGTTTTCAACATATTTTATCCAAATTTAATATTTGGCCATTTAATATTATTTTAGAATTTCGGTTTTAATTTCATGAAAATCGGACGACTATATCATATAGCTGCCGTGTGAACGATCGGAAAATTCTTCAAAATACAAATTATGACTATATCATATTTTTATCAAATTTCAGATTTGGCAACTTGGAATAATAACCAAAGTTTCGGCTTTAATTTATTATTTATTTATTGAATTCTGCAAGGGCATACAAACTTCGGTGAGCCGAATTATGCAAGGGTATAAAAACTTCGGTGATCCGAAGTTAGTTTCTTTCTTTTTAATACTAAACGACAGCTATCGCACTGCTTGCCAGGCTGCAGGCATTCTTTCCTTTGCCTCGACTGGTTTCACCATTTGCGCCAAAAATTTGGCGCAACAAATAATATAAGGAAATTCAATTATTTTTTCTTAAATTATTAAAAAAAAAGGCATATTTCAATGGCCACCAAGCGTGTGCTGACACCCAGCAAAGCAGAGCATGGATCTGATAACAAACCGGGAGCTGGAAACTCCCCACAGAGCAAGAAATTCAAGCAGAAGTTGGAGTTGCCGGCAGACGACGACTTGGAGAACATCGATTGGGGCGACGATGCGGACTTTGATTTGGCGCTAGGCGCCATGGAGTCGGCGACAAGCCACAGACTTGACCTCAGCCAGTGGCAGCGCTGCCAGGTGGAGCTGGTACAGCCGCTGCACAAGAGCCAGGAGCTCCGGTTGCAGGTGAAGCGCCTTTCCGGCGGGGATCCCGACACGGCGGTGTGCCTGCTGCAGGCGCCCTGGAATCACATGCGCGTGCAAGTGGGCGATACCGTCTCCCTGCTGGCCATGTGGTGGATAAGGAGCAGGGCTACTGTGTCTCTCATCCGGATCTCCTTGTTTCTGGCACCACAGTCACCTGCGAACTAATGGTTACTACTTAGGCCTATGTGCAGCATTGGTGCGGCCTGCTGGCACTGGAAGAGTAGCACAATCGTCAGTCCTTGCAGCTACAAGCCCTGTGGACAGAGGATCCCCTGAAGCGTCAGAAGCAGGGTCGAGCCATTGGCCAACTGCAGCTGGTTAAGACTCAAAAAGCTGTACCAGAAGAGGGGCGCTATCGTCAGAGCCTGGAGCTGGCTGCAGACGCAGACGCTGGCCTAGATCTAAGCCTCAGCGGGGTAAGGAGTAACTTATCCTCGTTTGATTCACTTAAATCTCATCCCGCTTTCAGTTCGATATGGGCGAGTACGTGGTGATCAGTTCTAGTTCCCGCCTGGCCGTCGTCTCTCTGGCCAGTTGACACCTGGAGCTTCGCCTGGAGCGCGATCTGAGCCAGCGGTGTGCCCAGGAATCCTTCGTTATGGACAAGCACGAGTCCCAGAGCTTTGCCTCCTTCAATTATACGAATCTGGGACTTCTGCTCTCCGAAGACGAGCGTTTCCAGGTGCTGAGGGATATCATTGTGGCCCGAAAGCCCCCCGAGCAGCACAAGGTGGTGCCACGAATCATCCTGACCAATGGAGCGTCCTGCTTTGTGGCTGGAATCCACTGCTTGTTGAAATAAAACTAAGTTTAATATATTAAATACTATATTAACAGGGAAGACAGGGACAGGGAAGAATTAAATGAGTTATTTTTCAATATTTAAAATGTATATCCATCGAAGCCTATAATCTTTTCGATTTAATATTAAGCGCAAAATATTTGTTGACAAAACTTATTGTACTTTTCCTCTAAGCCATATACTCGTATTATATTTAAAAAGTGTTTGTTTTTTTTATAAGAAACTGAACATTCTTTTAATAATACAAAAAAATAATAAAACAATGTTACAATTGCATTAGAAATTTAAAATTCGAATTTGTATGCCCTTGCAGGGTATTATAATTTCAGTCAGAAGTTTGCAACGCAGTGAGGGAGACAGTTCCGACCCTATAAAGTATATATATTCTTGATCCTTCTGTCCGTGGGTCCGTTTCTACGCAAACTAGTCCATCAGTTTTAAAGCTATCTGAATGAAACTTTGCAGTTAGGCTTCTATATACTCGCACTCGTACATATGTCGGAACGGGCCGGATCGGACGACTATATCATATAGCTGTCATGTGAACGATCGGACAATTTTTTGAAAAAAAATTATAACTATGTCAGTTTTCAACGTATTTGAACCAAATTTAACATTTGGCCATTTAATATTATTTTAGAATTTCGGTTTTAATTTCATGAAAATCGGACGACTATATCTTATAGCTGCCGTGTGAACGATCGAAAAATTCCTCAAAATACAAATTATGACTATATCATATTTTTATCAAATTTCAGATTTGGCAACTTGGAATAATAACCAAAGTTTCGCTTTAAATTTATTATTTATTTATTGAATTCTGCAAGGGCATACAAACTTCGGTGAGCCGAATTATGCAAGGGTATAAAAACTTCGGTGATCCGAAGTTAGTTTCTTTCTTTTTAATACTAAATGACAGCTATCGCACTGCTTGCCAGGCTACAGGCATTCTTCCCTTTGCCTCGACTGGTTTCACCATTTGCGCCAAAAATTTGGCGCAACAAATAATATAAGGAAATTCAATTATTTTTTTAAATTATTCAACAAAAAGGCATATTTTGATGGCCACCAAGCGTGTGCTGACACCCAGCAAAGCAGAGCATGGATCTGATAACAAACCGGGAGCTGGAAACTCCCCACAGAGCAAGAAATTCAAGCAGAAGTTGGAGTTGCCGGCAGACGACGACTTGGAGAACATCGATTGGGGCGACGATGCGGACTTTGATTTGGCGCTAGGCGCCATGGAGTCGGCGACAAGCCACAGACTTGACCTCAGCCAGTGGCAGCGCTGCCAGGTGGAGCTGGTACAGCCGCTGCACAAGAGCCAGGAGCTCCGGTTGCAGGTGAAGCGCCTTTCCGGCGGGGATCCCGACACGGCGGTGTGCCTGCTGCAGGCGCCCTGGAATCACATGCGCGTGCAAGTGGGCGATACCGTTTCCCTGCTGGCCAAGTGGCAGCCATCCCTGGGTACCTATGTGGTGGACAAGGAGCAGGGCTACTGTGTCTCTCATCCGGATCTCCTTATCTCTGGCACCACAGTCACCGGCTCTCTGTTTTGCCGTCGAAAGGCGGTGCTGCAGGAACGTTTCCGTGGTATGGACTCAGGCAGCTCCATTGTAAGTGCCTCCAAGCACACAATTGTAATCCCAACTAATGGTTACTTCAATTTCCACTATCTTTCAGATGGTAATCGGCACCCTGGTGCATGAACTGTTGCAGAAGGTGCTCTTACAGCAGCTCTCCAGCCGGGAGGACATCCAGTCCGCCCTCGCGGAGATGCTGGACAGCTCCTCCCTGGCCCAGCTGCTCTACGCGAGCAGTCTCAGCCAAGCGGAAATGGAGATGCAGCTCATCAAGTTCGTGGATCCCATAGTCAGCTTTGTGGCGCAGTATGTGAAGGGCAAGGAACCGGCTATCCTGCCGCCCGAACTTTATCGCGGCCGCATCGAGGAGATTCGCGACATTGAAGAGAACCTGTGGGTGCCCCAGCTGGGGCTCAAGGGCAAGGTGGATGTCTCAGTGCGGGTGCAAAATCCTTTGCGCAAAGAGGAGGTCATTCCGCTGGAGCTAAAGACAGGCCGAGCCAGCTTTTCAATGGAGCACAAGGGCCAGCTGTTGCTCTACCAACTAATGCACTCTGCCCAGGGCCGGGACACCAAGTCCGGCCTGTTGCTGTACCTCCGGGAGGGTATCTTGCGCGAGGTGCCCAGTGGCCGGAACGAGCAGAGGGACCTCGTGCTCTTGCGTAACGATCTGGCCCACTGGCTGACTAGGGAAGTGGCCATTCCGCCCGGAAAAGAGGATCCCCTAGAGCAGCTGAAGCTTCCGGAGCCCATTTACCATCACAGCGCCTGCGGAAACTGTGCCTACAACACCATCTGTGCGAGCTTCGCGCAGCGGGATCCCGAACTAGAGCTTAGTGAATCACATCCGCTGAAGAAACTTATGCCACAGCTGCTGGGACACCTAAAGGAGCAGGATCAGGCCTATGTGCAGCACTGGTGCGGTCTCCTGGCGCTGGAGGAGCAGCACAATCGTCAGTCCTCGCAGCTACGAGCTCTGTGGACAGAGGATCCCCTGAAGCGTCAGAAGCAGGGTCGAGCTATTGGCCAACTGCAGCTGGTTAAGGGTCAAAAAGCTGTACCAGAAGAGGGGCGCTATCGTCAGAGCCTGGAGCTGGCTGCAGACGCAGACGCTAGCCTAGATCTAAGCCTCAGCGGGGTAAGGAGTAACACTTCGCAGCTTATCCTCGTTAGAATCATTTAAATCTCATACCTCTTTCAGTTCGATTTGGGCGAGTATGTGGTGATCAGTTCTAGTTCCCGCCTGGCCATCGCCTCGGGCTTTATCGTCTCTCTGGCGAGTCGACACCTGGAGCTTCGCCTGGAGCGCGATCTGAGCCAGCGGTATGCCCAGGAATCCTTCGTTATGGACAAGCACGAGTCCCAGAACTTTGCCACCTTCAATTACACGAATCTGGGACTGTTGCTCTCCGAAGGCGAGCGTTTCCAGGAGCTGAGGGATATCATTGTGGCCCGAAAGCCCCCCGAGCAGCACAAGGTGCTGCCACGAATCATCCTGACCAAAGGAGCGTCCATGCTGATGCAGCTGAACACTGTCCAAAAGGCGGCCGCCTTGCGGGCCCTGACCACTAGCAGTCATCTGCTGATCAAGGGATTGCCCGGCACTGGCAAGACCCAGACCTTGGTGTCCCTCGTAAGACTGCTCCATCTGCTGGGCAAGAGCGTGCTGATCACGGCGCAAACACACTCGGCGGTGGACAACCTGCTCCTGCGTCTCCTGCCCTTCGAGTTGCCCATGCTGAGACTGGGATCCAGCTCCAGAATCCATCCCGAACTGGAGGCTATCAGCGAGGCTTCGCTCACGGCAGATTGTTCTACCGCTGAGGAGCTGCAGAAAGCTCTGGAGCAGCCATCCATTGTGGGCGTGACCTGTTTGGGAGCTGGGCATCCGCTTTTCCAGCACCGGCAATTCGACTATTGCATCGTGGACGAGGCCACGCAGGTCATGCAGCCCACGGTGCTGCGTCCATTGGTCCATAGCAGCAAGTTCGTTCTCGTGGGAGATCCCGAGCAGCTGCCGCCGGTCATCAGGTCCAAGGAGGCACGTCAACGAGGGGCAGACGAGACGTTATTCCACAGACTAGACTCGGAAGAGGCCACAGCTGTGTTGAGCCTGCAGTACCGGATGAATAAGACTATCACCCGGTTGGCCAATGAGCTCACCTACGGCGGAGCTCTGCAGTGTGCCTCTGAGGAGGTGTCCGGAGCTGGTTTCCAAGTGAAGGCGCTGACCCAAGCGCCGCGCTGGGTGCAAAGGGCTCTGCAAACCCATCTGGAGCAGGCGGTTACCTTGATAAACACCGGAGATTGTTTTGAGCGCTGCCAGGAGCTAGTTCAGGCATCCCAACGGCTGGGAGAGACCTGCTCATCCATAGAACAAAGCTACGGGGAGCCAGGCCAGGATGAAAGTCATCGGAAGAGCGCATCCAAAAGGAGAATATCGAAATACACGAACTACTGCGAAGCCGGGATTGTGATGCACATGCTCAGGCACCTGCTGAAGTCCGGCTTTGAGGCATCTAGGATTGGTGTGATAGCTCCTTACCGGGCACAGGTGGAGCTGCTCAAGAAACTGGCCTCCCAACTGGACTCCCACATTGAGTGCAACACTGTGGATCAGTTCCAGGGCCGGGACAAGAATCTAATCGTGTACAGCTGCTCCAAAACGGGCAGGGACTCGTGCTCTGACATGGAAAGGTGTCGGGAGGCGGAGATTCTGGAGGATCAACGTCGCCTCACTGTGGCCATCACCAGGGCGAAGAACAAGCTCATCCTGCTGGGCGATATTCAGTGTCTGGAGCAATATGGTCCCTTCCGCCGCCTGTTTAAGCACATCCCGGACAGATGTCGCCTGAAATTGGATGAAGGTCGCATGGAGTTTGCCTGGCAGAGCATCCAAGAGGATCTGGCCAGCCTAATGGAGTCGGAATCGGAAACGAAGCCTTAGGTATTTTGAGTTTATTTAATTTCGTACAGTTCAATGTTCAAAAAAGGAAATCCTTTTTATTACTTCCAACATTTTTTCTTTCATTTATTATAAATCAGAATTATTTAATTTCATTAAATTTTTTTTTGAGGCAGCTTTGAAAAGTTCTGTTGCCCTACAACAATTATTTTTATATTTTTAAGGGCAAAGTTTACTTGATTTTCATAATTTACATTTTGATATACCTAAAAAAGCAATAATTGTTAAAATATCATATAACTTTATTTAGAAAGAAACCATTTTGTTGATGAGAGTTGATAGCCTCTTTTGGCTTATGCATTTAACAAACAGTTTATTCCTTAGAGTTTTTACTCTGGATAACCTTGTTAATATTTAATTAATTAAATAAGTCATGCGAATTTTAGAAAATTAAATTTAACATAACATTTTGATAATAGAAAACAGTGATAAAGCTACAGTCAACTGTGAGATGCCCTTTACAAGAGGCTAAAGTTAGATATTATATAGCGACTGAAATATCGAGTAAAATCGAAAATATAGTTAGCTATGATTTATTTAAATATTAATTTTAAAAAGAACATCACAATATGGTTCTTAATTGGTATTTAATCAACATACTTTCATCAATTTTGAGATTTGGCAACTCATTATTATTTCGTTTTAGTTTTTTTATCTAATTCTGCAAGGGTATAGAAACTTCGGTGAGCCAAAGTTAGCTTCCTTTTTTGTTTTTTAATTAAATTGGTCCGATATGTCACAGAATATGGAATTAAATAGATCGATATTGAGTAAGCAGCGCTAAGCAGCTGAGGCAAGTGCCAGTGTGAAAGATATAAGGCTGAAGACGTATTGTCTAAAAGCTGCCTTGTCGTAAAACGACAGCATTTATTTAATATAAAAATATATAATAATAAAATAAATATTTCTAAATATATTTTTAAACAATACTCTCAACATTATAATACATAATAATACACATAATCTAAGTAAGCTAAAAATAATAAAGTTAATACATAAAAACTCATTTTCCCAACAAAATTAAATGGCATTAACAGGGCTTTGGCCTCTGCAGGATTTTCTATAATCTTGTTTGCCACAAAATAGGGAAAATAAACTACTTTCCCCTTTGGATTATATATGTAGTAATTTGACCCTCCCGCCCCCACACCAACACTGGCCCCGGCACATTTCCCCCGTTAACGTGTTCTCGCTTCCTTCTGGGCTGCACCTTCTTATCTCAATCCCAACCACCTCCGGTCCTCCTTGCTGCGGAAGTTGGGCACCCCGAGGTCTGGAGCTGCTCCCTCTGCGTGCCCTGAATATAACATGTGCCATGTGCAGGGCTCCCAAGGGGGGATACCTGCAGCGGATGCATTTTACAGCCAGGAGCGAACGTGAGTCATCCTGCAGATGATTATCGGTGTCATTATCGTCGTCATCCGAGCGAGTGTATAGTATGTGTTCGCCTTGGCAAATGGCAGTTACCAAATGCGAGATTGATAGCCCTCAAAGGCGAGAAAGGAAAGAGCAGAAATACAGAAATTCGAATAAAAATGAAACCAAATGAAATGAAATTTAATGAAATGAGGAGACAGCTCTAAAAATATACACGAAATATTTTAAAGTCGAAGCATTTGATACCCTTAAAAAAAGCTTGCAATTTTAGGTAGTTGTAGTTAGGTCTCTTTTAGAAACTTTAAACAAGTAGAATTATGGTCTTTAAGCTTTGGGATATTTATAATAAATATAATTAATAGGTCAGAATTTTTAATACTAATTATAAATAATTGATTACAAAGCCAAGGCTTTATTTTTTGCCACTTAAAAATGCTCAAATGTATATATTTATTTATTGAAAAGCAGAAAGCGAACGTAGAAACCCCATTGGTAGGGAGTGGAGTTCCGAAGAAAGGCTAGTGTGTGGGGCAAAGAAAGAAAGAAAGACCCACCAGCAGTAACAGTAACGGAGACAACAACAACAATGGGCATAAGCAAATCGCTTGATAAAATATTTGAAATTCATTTCGCGCCGCCGCTTGGCAGCCGTTGGCATTTCGATGACAGCATTTAATGCCTATTATGTAAACTCTTTACCATCTGTGGTCCCAACAAAGGTCAGCCACGAAATTATTGAGCCCTGTCCCAGTCCCTGTCCCTGTCCCTGTCCCTGCCCCTGTCTCTGACTGTGGCTCTGAATTGATTTTGAGTTCCGGCCAAACCCAAAATGTGGTTTTTGAAATACCCCTTCTCCGGTGTGTGTGTGTGTGTGCGCAACAAATTAAGCCCATTAACCATCGCCGTCTGCCAAACAACAATAAAAGGCAGAAACGCCAACAACATCACCTGTTGCAATATCGAACACTCTCAAAGATGATCCACAAGAGAGCTTCGGGCATTATCTTAAGACCGTCGTAACATTCGGAATTGATTTCTACTGCAAACTTTAAAGATTTCATTACTTCAAGAGGGATATTTGTATTTGAAAGCTAAAATTAAAAGAAATAATGAAATTTTTTAGTATTATTTACAACTCCTTCTTTATTATTTTCATTATCCATATTAATCTGTATAGAAATTTGGTGATGAGGATTTTCTGAGGGAATTAAAACCCGCTGCTGCGCTCTTTATTTTGTTTTTTAACTCAACTTACATATATCTAATTAATATTTATAAATTTACATCTAAACGTTTAATAAAGTCCAAAGAAAAGGTAGCAAGTTAGGGTTAATAATTGAAGGGAAGTCTTTGTGAAGTAACCAATATGTACTCTGTAATTAAGTTAATCCAGCTTTCGATTTTATATTTTTAATGAGCAACCAAACAGAAAATTATTATTAATAAGAGCTTTAGGAGTTTTAAAATCAAATACTCAAGACTTGAAACTATTTATTTGCATTTAATACATTTAGATAAATGGCTAAATGCTTTTTTATATAAATTCAATGTTTAACCAATCCAATCTTAAATAGCTGACCACATTTATGGTATTTATTTATTTTTCAGAATTTTCAGCATTACACAATTCTTTCCCCCTCCTCATACCCTCCAGTGGCAATTATGGCCAACAATTATTGACCGATTTCCCTGGCATTTAACGCCAAAACCGCAAAAGTGTGTCCATAATTGATAAGTTTCTTGGCCGCCTGAGAGCATAATTAAAGCGGGGCTTCCATTATCAGTGTCTGCTTGCGTTGCTTTGTTTGTTTGTTATTAATTATTGTTTTCAAGAACTCCCCATCTCTCTCTAGCTGTCTGTGTCTGTGTCTAGGCCTCTCTGCAGTGAGCTATGTTAACTGGGCCAAAAGGCACTGCTGTTAGCTGGCTAACAGCGGGCTTTTGCGGCTGCGCAGCAATGTGGTTTTGGCCTCTGTTAAGTGGCTTGTTTCTGCCTGGCTGCTGCCGCTGTTGCTGGTTGCTGGTTGCTGTTGGCCACGCTTTTTGGCCACCGCACGAATTCAGTGCAGCGGCGACTCTCGAACGGTATTGTTGGCTTAGCGGTAACTCGCCCCTGGCCGTGCATACTAATTTGCCAATATATATAGTCTTTCTTGGCCAACAGTAGAGTTTGGTGCTAACTTTTTTCCCCGTACTCGTGGCTTGGTTTTTCTTTCTGTTTCTGTTTTTTTGCGTGTCCCGAGTGAATGTGGAAAATGTGCAGATAGTTTTATTTATTTTTTCGCTGTTGTATTTATTGTACTTACTGTGGATTATATGTAGATATACAATATTATTGGGCCAAAATGCGGCGCCGCGCCTGGTCGAAAGTGAAAAACTGAATGCGCAGACGTGTGTAACAGTTTTTACTTTCGGCCTGGTTTTCGGCATCCCAAAGGCTGTTGTTGTTGTTGTTGTTGTTTTTGTTACTGCTGCCTTAGCTGGGAGGCAGTGGAGCATTTAGCCGCGATCTGTGCAGATTGCATAAAAAATAAAATAGAGGCTGCTGCAGCAGCAGCAACAACAGGCCCGCAGCAACCGCATTTAGCCCAGTTTTCTGAGCAAATATTTTCCAAAAACAAACTAACGACAAAAAAAAAATATCTCACACTAATCTTAGCGTTATTTTTTCCTCCTTGTCGTTGTCGTCGCGTTTAACTGAAATAATAACAACAACCACAACAACAACGAGAGCAGCAGCAGCAGCGGCAGCAACAATATTGGCAACAGCATCACCAGCAGCAGCAGCAGCAGCAGCGGCAGCAGCAACATCTAACCCAAAGGAGCCTTGTATCGCCACCTCGACCAGCAAAAAGCCGCCAAAATGCTTCCGGTAAGTGGTTGCCACAATACTGGCTTGTACTAGTAGTCGAACTCCAACTCGTACTCGTACTCGTACTCACACTCTTAGCTTGCGGCACAAAAAGAAAAATTCATTAAAAATCAACTCTCGACAACTGCAAGCTGAGAAATCATTTTTATTTCGCGTTTTTTTGCCGCTTTTGTTGCTGCATTTTGTACGCAATTAGCGCAAATCTGGCCAAGAGTCGTAAATATTTAGTCCGGACTTGCTTGCCTGCGATTTCCTGGCCACCATTCCCAAAACAGGGATTGAGTTGGGACTCAGGCCTAGCAGCAACCTTGGCAGCCGGGAAAGTTGTTATCCTTGCCCAGGGCTGCAGCACGAGTCAGGAAAGATCGCACAGATCCCACAGACCATAAACGGGTTCTCGAAACTGGCATCGTGGGTTGCCTCTTCGTTCTCGAATCAATTGAATTATTCATCGACTTGATTTCGATTTCGTTTGCCTGGTTTAACTTGATATTAAAACGTCTCTCTTGGGCGATTGCATAATTAATGTGTGTGACAACACAACGAAGAATTCTTTGGCCAACACAAAAATATGCTTCCGACTTTGGCTTTTGGCCAGAAAACATAATACATAATCTTTGGCCGAAAGTAAGAGTGATTTGATGAGGGCTTGGAGCGGTCTTTGTAGCCTTAATCGGCAGACCGCTAGGTGTTTATAATCAGCCAAGATCTAGATAAAAACAGCCCATGAGCAGGGGATATCTGATGATTAACATATGAATACTCAAATTATTTTTTTAATGATTTTTGATTTAGCTAGATTTTATATTCTTTTAGTTAAATAGTCAGCTCCGGGTTTTTTCCAATTTAATTTCCCACCAAAGTTACTTAAAAGTATTAATTCAGTTATCACTCAGGTGGGGATGCACACTTCAAAAGTTGACTGCTTATGTCTCGACAGATTTTACGATCTGCTCGAGTCGGGGACTTATGCAATCCCAAAACTTTTACCCGATTAACACCTTTTGCAGACCGCGAAGACGTCGGCGATTGCAATTCCCATGCTAATCGAAGCGATCGAGTGCAAAACTTTCAAACACGAACCCCAATTCGTTGAGATACATTGCACGCATATTAAAGATGATGGTGCGGCCGTAGATAGATCCCACAGATACAGCTACAGCTACGGCTACAGCCAGAGATACGGATAAGTTAAGGCGCAAATAAATACGAGCCACATGCGATGCATAAACTTTTACTTCAAACTAAATGGCAATATAAACGAAATCACAATCGAAATGAGGCTGCCTGGATTGGGTTTCTTTTTGGAGGGGCCTTCTCGGCTATATCCGCTTGGACCTTCGGCAGAGGCATATATCTGGCTGATCCTATGATATTTCTCGCAGCGAGTCATGCAAATTTTCAGCTGCGCATGCGCAGAAAAACTCGTTTAGGAATTGTCTTTTTTACGATGGCTTTTTGTGTTATTTTTGTCAATTTTTTCTTTTTATTTGTTGCTATTTTGTTGTTATACTTTTTTTTGTTATTGTTGGAACTGAACTTATTTTTGGCCACGTCTTTGTGGGGGCGAAACACGTTTGGCGACAAGTGCTGGCAGATGAGCTGCCGCCAAGAAACTAGCCAGGGAGACTCATCATCTCCATCATCATCACCGTCGTCGTTGTCGTCGTTGTTGTCTATGTTATGGCAGCTTTAATCACGGTCGCCCCGATCTGCTTGACGTCAGGCCACAAAAATGCGTGTGAAGAGGAAATCGGCCCGGGCTTTGTCTCTCCTCCGAAACAGGCGGAAATCGGGGCCCAGCCCGAAAATGAGCCAACGAAAATTGCAAATTCATGCAACATCCATGCCCGTGCTGCAGCACGTTGCAACGTTGCAACGCCAACGCAGCAGCAGCAGCAGCAGCAGTCGCACCCAAAGACAATGACAGTGAACTGAGCTCGAGTCAATCCCCAGACCAGGCCTCCATCGAAACTTGCATCTTCCATATGCAATATGCTTAGATTTAATCAGCCGCCCATTCAAGCATTCGATTTTCCAGCATCCCTGCAGTTCCAATACCCTTTCGAGGTATTTTATAGGGAATTTTATAGAAGTTTCAGATATATTCCAGTAAACTTTTAATAGAGCAACAGAAAAATAATATCTTAGGGAAATTAATACAAATTATATGACGTATAAAATATTAAAGATCTATTAATATTAAATATATTGATGCAAATACTTATTTGCTAAATTTAAACAGCAAAGTTTTGCCATAATAAAGTCTATGCAAAGCTCTTCATTGCCTCTGACTAGTACTTGATGTACTTCCCTGTGCATAACCCTTAAAGTCAAATGCTCCTTCGTGGCCCTGCATATATGCGATCACAAATACATATAATTTGACCCCCAGAGGTGGCACATCCGCCTCGCATTCGTGGAGAGGTTTCCAGATTGGCAAATCGTACTCAGATGAAAGTGAAACCCGATGAGAGGAGCGGCATTCGAATAAAAAAAGTGAATGTATCGGCGACCCTGCGGGGGGAATGATGCGTTTTGGCATTTTACATACCAGTACACCCAAAAAAAAATATATATATATTTCATATTTTTTAAAGAAGAAGTCAACTCTGGCATTCTCTTCATCTTTCTATATTAAATGCAATTTTAAAATAACTTTTAGTTACCAAAAAAATGGCATATCTGTTTTCTAAATGAAACTAAAATATCAAAAAATATTTCTGACTGAATTTGTTGTAAAGTGTGGAATTATTAGACATCTTAAGGTAATTTTGCTGTATTTAATTTCCCTCAGTGCATATATTATTCAAAAAGCATTATAGAAGACTCAACGGCGGGGCGGTCTCATTAAGTTACCGGTTTTTGGCTATTAAACCGCATTGGCCTGAAATTCCCGCATTCCCAGTCGCATCCACTGCAATCGCTTTGGTAATTGTATCTGCCAGATACACAGTATCTCTGAGTAACAGAGTTTTCTGAGTCTCGGAATATCTCTGCCTTCAGCCCCAGCCAAAGTCCCAGTCCCCCATTGCAAAATGTTGCCTTTTTTGTGTCGCCGTTGCTACTCTTTGGGCTCGTTACGTATGCTGCAGCCAGAAGGGGGTTAATGCAGCCGGGCAGCAGTGGGTTAAGAGGGAGAGACATGCTCCAGGGACCGCCGGGATGATTCAATTCCATGACAACGACAACAGGGCTAACCAGGCATGTCTGGGCCCGTACCTCGACTCTCGGATTGGGGAACATGCAAATCATTAACACGCTGACAGGTCAGGGGGTTGGGCCCGGCCTCTGGCCTCTGATTGATATTTGAGTCTATATCAACCCACTTTTTCTTATGTTTCAATAGGTGTTTAAGCTCTGTGGACACTTTGTTTATTAACAAATTGAAAAGAAAACAGTTTATTTTCATAAATTGAATGTATTTAATGGTTGTTTGGTTATTTTGGGTTTTCAACGCAAAGTTTCATTTATTAAATATTTATTTTTGATAATTTGCACATTATTTAATGGCAATTCCTTCCTTTATTATATAATCTTCCTCTACATTGTACATAACTTTTTAATTTATTTTAATTAAGCTCTCGCCCAGCATATTTATGTTTACATCTGTGTTTTATTCTTTGTGTTACTGTGAGTAACTTGCCACTTAATTTATTATTTCCTTAAACCACTTGGAAAGAATACAAACAAATATCTAAACTCTTTGGCCAATTAAAGTCCCACAGCCATCTTTTGACCAATTAAAATATATATATGTTTATTCAATGACTGCAAATTTCCAACCAAAAATCAGTTTTCCCACCCTTGAAGCCCAGCCTCTGAGGGTTTGTTATTTTAATTTTGCATTATTATTTAGCTCCACTTGAAACACGTAACTGTAAACTCGCCTGACAGATATTTGTATATACATATATATGGCATATATATAACACAAAATACCAAATCAAATATGTATATATTTACAGACATACCCGCGGCTGAAGGTCAACTTGTTTCGCGAGAGCAAGAGCGAGAAAAAAAGCAAAAGTTATAAATTAATTTATTAAGCCGGAGCGCGGACCAAAACCAAGTCGAGTTCCACTCTCCGTCCCCGCATTTAAACCCGTTTTACACACAATAACAAAAAGCACTTGTTCAAAATTCCAGAGTCTTGACCAACGGACTAACTGACCCCCAATTGGTATTTAAAAGAATGTGACTGCATTTGCAACAAAAAAAAAATAAAAATAAAAAACAAAATACAAAACACAAGACCAGCATAGAGCCAAAGCGAAACAAAACGGCTAAAAAAATAAATCAAAATGAGGAATGAGGGTGAACAATGGCCAAGGATGGAGCTTGGACAAATGTAGTTGGTGACAGAATCCAACAGAAGACCTGAGAAAATAATGGTTAATTGTTTAGAGACTTCATAAAAAGGTTGGAATATTTTATTGTAAAAAAAGAGCTGGAAATCTGAAAGAATTTTCCATTAGACAGGCTTTTGCTATATAAATAATTAATTATTGTTGATATTGAAACACAATCTTTATAAAACAAATGGATTTAAATGATTCTAATGTTTCTTTAATCCTCTATAATTTTATTTAAATATGTTTACTCTATTATATCATCAAATAGGTGAACAAGAAAATTTAAGGCCTTTTCTTTACTTCTAACTTGTTTCTATAATATTTGAATACTTGAATCCGTATTCCTCTTTTTTTCTATATTTAATATATTTTTTGTAATAATTGAAATTAAATTTAATAATACTTCCCCAACTTTCCAACTCCGTCTCCAAGTTTATTTATTTCTTGGATAATTTTCACTCTCTAATTTCTATTTCAATTTCAATCAAAAAAAGTATAGAGTCATGCTTCGATCTAATTAAGTTCAGTCCGGCTAATCGGATGCTACAATGGCATTATCTTTATGGCTTAAGCCCAGATCTTTTCCCTTACACTTCCACTCGCTTTACGGCTCAAAAAATCATCCGAAAATTAGCCAGTGCCCAGTTTTTGACCCCAGCCTCTCTCCGTGTCTCCCTTGTCTCGGGATTTTCATCTGCGACTCAACTTGAACCTGAATGTGCATCACGATTATCTTGTAGCTTTTTCATGTTGATTTTGTTTTTTATTTTTCGTGTTTTTTGGTTGGTTTGTTGCCGGATGCGCCAGCCAGTCTTTTTTCTCCTCGTTTTTTTTTTTGGCTTAATAATTTCGAATGAACGAAATTGAAAGTGGGCAGAAAACAACGGTTAGAGTTAATACGAAAAAGGCATAAATAAGTTGTATACTAAGCCGTGTTTAAAAGGGCATAAAACTTATATAAGACAGTCCCTCGCCGATCGAGCTTCTTCCGTTTGGTTTTTTGGCTGCTTTTATTTGCTTTTCATTGTCTCGATATGACATAATTGGTTCAAATGGGCAAAAGAAATGCTCGCAGCTCTTTTACAACTGTTTAATTTGGCCCACGGCAGTAAAAAGCACCAACAAAAAAACCAAATAAAAAATAAAAATCCAAGAAAACATAAAGAAATAAAAGAGATGAGGTGCCGAATAACACCTACCGTTAGCGTTAGCCCCTGCTAATTTCGCTTGGCTTGCCAATTATCGCTTAGGCCCCTGTTAATTGCAAAGTAAATGCGATGCCGCCGCCCTGCAAGCGGACCCATGTGGGCCGGCTGAGGGGGTGCGGGGCCTGGCAGCGGCTGTCCAACTTTCGATTTCACTTCCAAGTGCCGATCGGGCCCGACTTACGCACCTGAATCACGCACTGAAAGTGTCACCGGCTTGCCAATTTCGTAACAGGCGATGGAGCTATTGACCTGCATAAAGATACAAAAGTAAATGTACATATCTCAGATGTATATAGAAGAATGTGTGGGAATTATTTCAAATTTAAAATAAAATCTAAATAAATATTTATGTACATATATAAAGTTGCAAAAATAAATCGAAATGTTAAGAGAATCCTTTGGAATTCTTTTAAATTTATTATACAATCAGGGGATTGCCTGATTAACCAATTAATAAATTTTTATCACAACCATTTGTCATTAATATATATTACTTCTTTTAATATTTATTTTATTATTCATATTTATTACATATGGTTAATATATTTTTGTTGATTACTTTGTTATTGTTATTCTGAAAGAGTATGAATTACTGATCAATTTTGCAAGCAAATGAAATTAGTTTAAAATGAATACTATTAATTTGTATTAAATAAATAATAGTAATATATTATTTAATTTGAAAAATTCTAATAGATAAACATACATTTCTATTTCAACTTTACTATATTTCTTCGAATGAATCATGAACAAGTAAAACATTTTTTTTCTATATATTTTTTTAACTTTTCTTTTCCCCAGCAATTTCCTATGTTAAAAATAAGCTAATTGAATTTGTTTCAATTTAAACAAAAATTTCCCTTAGTGACTGATAATCTTGGAAATGCACAAATTGAATTAGCACACAATTAATTGGTTTCCCTTTCCGTGGTATTATATTTTAAATATTATTAGCTCTTTGGCATTATCTTTTCCTTTTTTGCAAAAGCTTTCTCTACTATTTGCGAATTATTATTTTTTTCTCCCCGATTTGTTTGCCTTTTTGACGTAACTGTAAATTGACAAATCGCAAAAAAATTTCGCTGGCCAATATGATAAATGACAGTAGCAAAAACATTTCACTTAAGAAGACGACGAAGAAATGAGAAAAGATATATGGCGGTGCACTTGCATTTTCTGGTTTTCATGTCATGCAAATCCGCTCGATAATCCTCCGCCGACTTTTCACGGCCAACTCAGGTGTATGCGATCCGGCATGGTAATTAAGGTGATCAAACATTAATTGAGGCATTAGCCTGCCAGCTGGACACACTGGCTTGGCGAAAGTTTATGGCCAAAATGAATGTTTAAGCGGCAGCTGTTTGCCAAGGATGAAATTGTTATTGTTTTTACTCTGGTTTAATTTGTATTACACAAATTTTGAGATTGATTTTTGGTTTTCAATAAACATTAGTCAGACTTGTAGGGGTTTTATTCTGTTTTGAATTTTGGAGTTTATGTTTTTAAAGAATTTTTTAGAAGATGTTTGTAAATATTCTTCTGTTTACACTGTCTGGGAAGTTGTTTTTAAAATAAATCTGTTTTATAAATTAAATTGTGAAATTACAGAAATAATACTTATATAAACACATGTTTTGTTTTTATCTGCTAACTTATCGCATTCAATTAGTATTTCTTTCTTGGCTTTTTATTTTTTTTGTGACCATCAATGTCTGTTTTGCCGCCTTGACTTTCGCCAAACATCTGGCCATAGTTGCATCTCCCCCTGCCGCCGACTCACTTGCCAAGCTTTATCGTCCGGCAATTTGAAATTAATGGGGAAAATTGCACCATTAGCGGCGACAAATGCAGATTGATAAGCAAACAGTGCGAGATAGAAAAACGTGGCCACTACCAATATCGTTGAAATATCTTGTTTGTTTTGACCAACTCGACGATGATGGAGCGCACCTTGAAAACGGAACAAGACTTCAAAGACAAAGCGGCGACAATTGAAACCGTATTTAAATGATATTGGAAATAGGGTTGGAAATGGGATTTCAAATTCTATAGCCCGGTTCCACTGACATTTCACGTTTTGGCCGTCTCAATTTGATTGGATTTCATACGCGTGAGTCAGCCAGGCAGCGGAGCGGGCGGTCAGCCACTCTAAACGGATTAGTTCCAGTTTCTGGTGCGGGTTTATCATAAGCAGCAATCAATGGCGGCGGTATCGCCATTGCTGGTGAATCATCGCCATCCCGGAAGCTGGACGCGACTGCTGCGGTCCTGCTGCTTAGAGCATTCAGGCCATAAATTGAATTTTCACGCTGCAGCGTTTGCAAAAAAAAAAAATAAATGTGAAAATGTTTTCAGCGGGAGCAGGGTGAACATAAATCTGATCAAGAAATGTTACAAATATCCTAATTTGAAGGCATTAAATTAGTTGAAGTTAAAGGAAAAGAGAAGGTTCTTAATTTTCATAGAAAATGTTAACATAATTTATCTTTTAATAACCCCAAAATTATACAAATTCTTGGAAATTTTACTCTATAATTTCCCTATCTCCTGAAAGAATATGAAATAATTAGTATTATATCATGCTTAGTATTTATGGCTATATATAGTTTAAATTTTTCACTTGGAAAAGGGCCAAGTGAGTGGCTCGATTGCACATATTTTGCCAGCGAGATTCTCATTAAAAGGCAGTCGCAAAATATTTGGCGTGTAATTGGATTTAATGAACTGGCCATTGTTGGGCTCGTGACGTGACGAAAACAATGCCGCCTAGAGGGGCCATGGCGATGGGCCTGAAGATGCGATGAGATGAGATGAGAGGATGATGATGATGATGATGTTCATGCATGTACATCAAGGCGAGGCAGACAATGGAACAAGCGGCGTGAACTTGAATTCTGCAGTTTGGCCAAAATGCAAAATGCAAATTTTGACATCGATGCAGGCGGAGTGAGTGAGTGAGTTAGTGAGCTGCCGAATGAATGATTGCCGTGAGCATTGACATTGATCGGGGGGAAGATTCGATGCGATTCGATTGGATTCGAGCCAAAGATGCGAGACTGGTTTAGTACATATTGATGGTTCGAAATGAGATGATATGGTATGGGGGATTTCTATTTTATTGATGTACCCGGCCTTGACAGGCACTGGCTTTTATATCTTAACATTTCAGTGGGGCAGAGAGGCACAGAAAGAAAAATATGGTTATAAAAGACAGCTCTTAATAAAAATTTTAATAAATTTAATGAAGGCTAGACTGATCTTTGAAGGCTAAAATATAATTTAGCTTTCTTTAAATGTAAATTAATTTATTGAGTCCTCTTAAGTGAGTTCTAAAAATGTTTTACTATATAAATTCTAAATTAATTCTGCTCTTGGTTAATATTTAATATAAATTATTTATGCACTTCCTTGCACATTCCATATTTGCTGTTAAATAACCCTTTAATTTCTCTCTGTGAAGCTTTTGAAAAGCATTCAGTTTCACAATCAATCGATACTCAGTTCAGTTTATGGCTCAATTGTGTGAGAGCTGGAAAACCGCTTCGCAGAGGTTTTTCTTCTTTTTTTTTTTTTGGCCACCGTTTGCTGACCCATTATAATGCATTGATCCAGCCTGCATTGGCCTGGCCGCGGCATTGGAGAAATACGAAATAAAGATGGACACAATCTCACCCCAACTGCAGCATCCGGCGACATCAACTTTCGCTTTTCTTTTCGGTTTCAGTATCGGTTTTGGTTTTGGTTTTGGTTTTCGGTGGACTCCTGTCCTGTCTTGGCACGCCAAAAGGCGATTAAGAAAGCCCCCAAGGAGCGGAGAGTCCGAGAAACATATATATTGTGGATATATCGGGCCGGGGGCCAACAGGTTCCCTAAGCGGAGTCAATGACTGGGTGACTTCTGCTCCATAATTGGCAAGACACTTGGCCAACGCAAAATGCATTTTTTTTTTCATCATTACCTCGTTGTTTTCTTTTTGGCCTGGTCGAGCTGCTTTTCACTTGGCCAGGCCAAACGCATCGATGCCATTGATGAAAGTTCACATGGGAGGAGTTTGAGTGGTGTCATGACCGATAGAGATCGGTGGCTAATTTATAGAGCAGCGGTGGGCAAACTCTCAATTTGCATAACACGCGTGCATAGGGCTAAAAATTCTGCCGCAGCGCAGTCGGCTCACACACAATATGAGTGTGTCCGTGTAACGGCACTTCGGTTGCCGTTTGTCTTTGTGTTGAATGCCGAAGTTTCATTTTTCAGAGGATGGGAGAGCTCTGCTTGCTGCGCTGCTTACGCACACACAAATCCTTTGCATGTATGAGTGTTGCCCACCGCTGTTATAGAGCCTGGAAATACTTTAATTAAATTAATTTATTCACTCTTGCCCTTAATTTGGCTTTTTGGACGAATTATCTAGGCCTTTAAAGGCATTTGACTTTATTTTTGTATAATTGTCGTAGTCAGAAGTTGTTTTCCCTCGATGTAAGACCCATTCTTGGTCCGATTTTTGCCATTCTGCCGCCGGCCATGATTCCGTTTTTGGTCGTGGCCTGGTCTGCTCTGTTGCCTAATTGAAAGCGCCTTGGCTGGAACTAAAGTGGCCAAAAGATTCGCGAAACTGGGAAAAATCTTTCGCACGCTAATCTCGGATGTTGGCCAACAATGCCCAGCTTTCGCACGGCATAAATCCCGGTTAAATGCAAGAGTTAAAGCCATCGACTTATCACCCCGATCTCTGGCATTGTGGCTCCAGCTCTCGGCACACCCAGCACCCACCATCACCCCACCTCGGTGGTGCTGAGTGGCTGGCTGCAAGCATGGAACGGAGTGGCTCAGTGGACAAGTGGCCAATGTGGAGTGGCCCGAATTCCCGAAAATGTTCAAATGTCAAAACTTTTGTTTACAAAACTCTTCAGCTGCAGGCACACCCCAGGCCCCATCTCTGCCCAGCCCACGGGGCGTATGCGCAACGCAACGCAACTCTTGCCAGACATTGATCTCTCGGCCGCTTTTGTTTTTATTTTATTTTTTTTTTTTGGGGGGCGTTGACATTGCGACGGACTCCGAAGCCGGTACCTTAAAACGTGACATGATGTGCGGCACATTCTACGTGCTACGGACGGAAATTTCCAGTCAATGCCAGAGAGTGGAACGGGAGCGGTAGCTGGTCGGGATTTAGGGCGGAGGGAAGCAGGCACTGCATCGGACCGTCTTTGAATTTTAAGTTGCATTTAAGGCGAGCTGAACTTTACCACATATTTATACATACACTTGCTGTAACGGGTATATACTATCGCTCAGATGGTGAACTATATAGCCTTAAATGGATATCTTTTATCTTATAGTGTGAAGTGTAGTTTGTTTATGATCCTAAAAGCTAGAGTATTCCTGACTTCGGTCTGCAAAGGCTGTTTTTCTGGCCTGCTTCCCTTTTAGCCAGTCATGCTTTTCGCCTGTGAGTGTGTGAATAAGTGTGAATACTGGGTGAATGTTTGTGAATATTTATACATATGTAGATACATGTACATGCTAGTGGCTGTGAGTGTTACAGCAGCAGCTGCAGGCGAAGATTATGAATAACCGGAGCATTATCTGCGGAATGTTTTTTTTTTTGCCCAAGATTGATGGCCAGCAGAGCCCACATTTCACTCAAATATTCACACACAAGACTTGGCAATATGCTCAGGCATTTTGTAACCAAAAATATAGAGTTTTCCTACCGAATTCGAACCCATTTAAAGTGGGTCTCATAAAATAAACATATTAATACAGTTAATTTCACTTTTATGCCAAAAACTCACACAAAATCCAATTAAACATCAGGCCAAACTCGAGGTAGATCCATAAAAGCCATGTCCAACTTAAAAAACTATAAAAATCACACCATATTTATATAGATTTATGAAGTATTTTGAAGTTAATGAGGTGTTTTTGCGTTTTTTTTTTATGGCATTAACTTTAATATCGCTGAAGCTAAATGTGATTAGTTTTGGTAAAATGCAACTAACATATTGGCAGCGATGTTCGTTTAAGCCAATAATAATAATGAGTTAACCGACACTTAATAATAACACTAATGAGTAAACTTAATTGCATAAATCTCTGCTCTGAGTAATTGAAGTCATTACTTATTTATGATTTTTAAATATTTAAGTTGGCTGAAATAATCTCATAGTTTTTTTTTCCTAAATAATAATTAGTGCAAAGCTGAAACATTTTAATAACTTATTTAAACGACAGAATTTAGAAGAAGATTTAAGAGTATGAATGACTTTATTAAATTCCTTTAATCATTAGTAAACGAAGCTAAATTGAGTGACTCACTAACTGCTCTTAAGCGTGTTCTTAACTTGATTTAAAATATTTAAATTATTTAAGTGCCTTTGAAGACTGCTGACTTATAGAATGTCTAAACAATACAAATATTTAACTCGTTTAAAGAAACCTTTCTATAACCACTTGATTCATGCCTGTCAGCCTGCAAGACAATCGATTTCTAATGGGCGAGACAGCTGAGGTATCGAGTATCAATGGCTTCTCATGATCTGGGTTCTCCAGATCAAAAGGCAAGCGAACAACTGCTCTCGATTCGAGCCATTCGAGAGCAACTCAACTCGACTTGGCGGCGGCGGCGATTTATGTGGCGGTTGCGCTGCCTGATTCAAGGTTAAATCCAGATTTTATGCAAAGCAAATGCAACTGAAAAATTGCAAGTATCTACGCAATATTTCTGAATTTTTTCTCGCTTATATATATATGTATATATAGGGGATTTTTTATGGTACCTTTTTTGTTTGTGCTTTTGCCGCGTAATACGATGCCTTACGTAAGCAACGGGCTATCCAGCTGCAGCTCGCTCTCGCTCTGGCTCAGGTGTTGCAACTTGTCGTCGTCGCACAGCAGCAGCAGCAGCAACTGCAACTGCAACTGCAGCAGCAACTTGTCCATAAATTGTGCCGCCGCTGGCTGAAAATCCGGCCAAAACGATTCTCAATTTTAGGCGCCCTGCAGCAGTAGCAGCCGAGGCAGCAACACATCAAGCTGGCACGACAGCTTGCAACCTGTCCATCCAGGCCACATTTAGCCTGATTTTAATTGCCAGCCGCTGGTTGCAATTAAGAGAAAAGTGAAGCGGCGAATAAGGCTGGGACTGGCAAGGCAGAAACTAAACTGAAACAAATGTGGCATTTGCCTTTAAGTACATGTGTTGCAGGCGCAGCACCATGATGTTGCTGCAGCCGTTGCTGCCGTTGCTGCTGTTCACTTTGCGTAAAATTGACGACAAATTTGTCAAAAAGCTAAGACTGGCCAATCAATGCGAATACGAATGCTCATGCGCATTGTACAATCGAAATTGTTGTCATTTCATTTTCATTTTCATTCAAGTTGCGCTTAGCCAGCCTTTTTTCCCTCTTCTTATTTTATTTTTATTTGTATTTTGTTTTTGTTTTTTTTTTTTTGGTTTGGCATGCAATTTTATGTAAGCAGCCGCTGCAGTCGCTGCCATAAAGCAATGTTAGGCAATGCGTAAGCGACCATGTAAATGATGGCTATATATAAATGTAAATTGCCACAGCGTTCCATAAACATTACTTGTTTACCTGTGCGCCGGTCCAATGACCCAATCAATGTCCACACATTTTTATACCCGTCGTCGCCGGCTCTTGTCACTGGGTAAATATGCCATTACCCCGATCCACCAATCCACCAATCCACCGATACTTGCCACCAGAATGTCTTGAGTGGCTTTTGGCCAAATGGCACAGCAGCAGCAGCCACCAGCTATGCCGGATATGGATACGGCTGCGATTTACGGCTAAAGGGGAAAGCTTCAAATCGCTGGAGTGTCGATATACTTGTATATATTGTTTGGGCAAAGTGCGTTTCCCATTTGTCAATGCCGCTCCATGAGCTGAATTTGGGTTAAGAACCTGAAAGCAGCCAAGTAAATATCCCTCCAGCAGCCAATGAACCCGTGTAAAAGGATGCTTTTCACAGCAAATGTATCATTTAAGGTGGAGAGCTGCCTTAGTTTGATGTCTGATGCCTTTGAAATATGTTAATTTTATGGTACAAATTGTACATTTTATATAAATATTCGCAGTATTATTAGTGCTACAAAAAACTTAATTTGATTTAGGAATCACTTTAAATCTTCACTAATATTTTTTTAATAATAATAACAATCAATTGAATAATAAATATATTTATGGGAATTATTTAAAATATATTTCTTTACTTCTGTAATAAATATAAATATATATTTGTAGCTTAGATAGGCTTACAATAACTTTCGATTAACTATAAATTAAAACAAAATTACATTTGAGTTGCCCTTCGATTTCACTTAATCTCCTATATGTTTCCCTCTGTTTATCTATAATTGATTTTAGCGAAAAGAAAGTTCCCCTTGGGGGCAGTCAGCAGCAATAAGCAAAATTCACTGGCCATCCCGATCCCATATACGAAATATATATAATACATAAAGTATATAGTAGTGAAGCCAGCTAAAGCTCGCTAATTAGTTATGATCCAACCTGTTCCTACTATCTCTAAGCCGGCAGATGTTTCGCGTTGATGATGCTGATGAGATGAGATATCTTACACAGCGACTTGATCAATTTTTGTTTGCTGCGTGTAAAATTCACTTCGATGAATGAAGCCCAGGAAAAAAAATCAACATAAAAATAAAGAAATAAATATATAAGAAAAAAAATTCCAAACCGGCATAGCTCACACACACGCACACGCAATCGAAGTCAAGTTTTTGTTGCTGTTCGTTCGGTTTGGTTTCGGCTCGGATTGCTTATGTAATCTCATGTTGTTTCTCTTTCGGTTGCTGACCAAAATCCGAAAAAAGATTTGGGCCCATTGTGGCTGGTGGCTGCGGCCAGCGAGAGCGAGCGCTGTTGTAACACTTTGGCATTTTAATATGAAAATCCGTTTGGGATATTTATGAGTGTGACTCAGTTCCCCGATCTCCAGGCCCCACTCACTCCAATTGTTTAGGCAGCAGCAGCCTTCGTAATGCTAATAATGCGCGCGACCAGCTTCCTTGTCGCCCCTCTTATAACACCGCAGCAGCAGCGGCAGGGGCGTGGCATGTGTGGCATCTGCATCTGATTAGGGCGATTTGCATATGAAATTCATCTCGACTCGTCACATCGCCTGGAATCACAGCATTATGTAAGCGCCGCGATGATTTGATGGGCGACCTTCATGGGAACCGTCGAGTTTGCGTTCGAGTTCGTGTCTTGAGTCTTTTGTTTTGCCCAGATTTATGCGGACCACCGATCGCCAAGACCTGCCGTCCATCGATGTCACTGTGTCAATGCTGTGTTGTTGCCGCCCTAGGCGGTCTCCAAACTGTTGCTAATCGAGCCTGGCTTCCGCTTCTCATCTCGAAATTGAAATAATTGCCCAACGCTTATTGTTCTCCTTCCTTTTCCTTTGCAGTTCCGGCGTGGAGCGGCCTGGCAAACGCTCTTCCTGCTCTGCGCTCTCGCCTATTGCATAAACGGTAAGTTTCCGATTATTAAATTATACTATATAATAATTTTGTGGATTTCTTAAGGGTACTGCTTGTGAAGCAATTTCAAATGCATTTTCTTATAGATCAAAAAATTAAGCATAGTTTCAGCATAAAATATTTAAATTGCTCAAATTTCTTTTGAGTTTTATTCGATTTTAATTTTTGGAAATTATATACATATCTGTCTTTTTTCCAACTCTAAGAAAGTGTTTGCCAAATTTATTTTGTTCATAAAAATATATAAATTAACATTAAATAATATTTTAATAAGCTCTTCAAACAATTTTTAAAGATTTTTCCTGCTTCATTGGCTCTCTATTTATTTTTCTAATATTTTTTTTAAGGCTATTTAAACCCTCTTAAATTATTATTTTAGAAGCAATTGAAGTTCTCTAACTCTCATCAAAATGCTTACAATATTATTCCTTTCCATTAACCATTAATTAATTGCCATTTTATGTCGTGCAGAGGCCAGCAGCGAGGGTCGCGTGGTCTGCTACTACACAAACTGGAGCGTCTATCGCCCGGGCACGGCCAAGTTCAATCCGCAGAACATCAATCCCTACCTGTGTACACATTTGGTGTACGCGTTTGGTGGATTCACAAAGGACAACCAGATGAAGCCCTTTGACAAGTACCAGGACATCGAGCAGGGTGAGTAGCCCAGACACGCCCCGTCCTTCCGGCGAGTTAATTTCACTCGGCTGCAATTTCCGGTCCTCTTCCTGTCACCGCTCCTGTCTGATGCATCCCTTGGCCATATTTCATTTCAGGTGGCTATGCCAAGTTCACCGGACTCAAAACGTACAACAAGCAGCTAAAGACCATGATTGCCATTGGCGGCTGGAACGAGGCCAGCTCTAGGTTCTCCCCACTGGTGGCCAGTGGCGACCGTCGACAGCAGTTCATCAAGAACATCCTGAAGTTCTTGCGTCAGAACCATTTCGATGGCATCGACCTCGACTGGGAGTATCCGGCGCATCGGGAGGGCGGCAAGTCCCGGGATCGGGACAACTACGCCCAGTTCGTGCAGGAGCTGAGGGCCGAGTTCGAAAGGGAGGCCGAGAAGACCGGACGAACGCGCCTGCTCCTGACCATGGCCGTGCCGGCGGGCATTGAGTACATCGACAAGGGCTACGATGTGCCCAAGCTCAACAAGTACTTGGATTGGTTCAATGTGCTCACCTACGACTTCCACTCCTCCCACGAGCCCTCGGTCAACCACCATGCTCCCTTGTACTCCCTGGAGGAGGACTCCGAGTACAACTACGATGCCGAGTTGAATATTGTGAGTTTCTTCTGGCTTTTCATTGGTATTTCTGGTACTCAGTGTTCTTATATTTCAGGATTATTCCATCAAATACTACCTGAAGGCTGGCGCTGATCGCGACAAGCTTGTCCTGGGCATCCCCACATACGGACGATCCTACACTCTGATCAACGAGGAGAGCACGGAGTTGGGAGCCCCATCGGAGGGTCCTGGAGAGCAGGGCGATGCCACGCGCGAAAAGGGATACCTGGCCTACTATGAGGTTGGTTTCTCTGACTCCTCCTCCTCCATTTGTTTGAGTGCCTCTAACCCGCTCCCTTTTCCATTTAGATCTGTCAGACCCTCAAGGACGACCCCGAATGGACTGTGGTGCAGCCGAACGCCAATGTGATGGGACCCTACGCCTACAGGCGCAACCAGTGGGTGGGCTACGATGACGAGGCCATTGTGCGCAAGAAGGCGGAGTATGTGGTGGCCCAGGGGCTGGGCGGCATCATGTTCTGGGCCATTGACAACGATGACTTCCGCGGCACCTGCAACGGAAAGCCTTATCCTCTGATCGAAGCCGCCAAGGAGGCCATGGTGGAGGCATTGGGGTAAGAGAGGAAATGCCATCCATCCTAATTATCGTTATTACTCTTTACATTCCCCTTCAGACTGGGCATCAACGAGGTGGCCAAGCCAAGTGGCCCACAGAAACCCTCGAGATCTCGCAGTCGCGACAATGCCAACACTCGGAACCGTCTCGCTGGCAAGACCGAAGCACCAGCCACCTCGAGACGGCCTAGCGCACCCCGTCGGCCAGCTGTAAGCTCCACCACCAGCACGCAGGCACCGCCGCCAAGCACCACCTTTAAGCTGACTGAGGCCGAGGGATCTTCCCTTTACATCGGAGGCAGGGCATCCACCACGCCACCGCCGCCGACCACTCCCGATCCGGGCTCGGACTTTAAGTGCGAGGAGGAGGGCTTCTTCCAGCACCCGAGAGACTGCAAAAAGTACTACTGGTGTCTGGACAGCGGGCCGTCGGGCCTTGGAATTGTCGCCCACATGTTCACCTGTCCATCGGGTCTGTACTTTAATCCAGCCGCCGATTCCTGTGATTTTGCCCGGAACGTGCCCTGCAAGACCAAGAAGTAAGTGAACGCCACGCCAAGGATGCTTGTAGAGACCAAAGATCAACCACTTCCTCCCGTTTAGATCCACCACTGCTGCTCCAGTGACCTCCAGTACCTCAACCACCACAACAGCGCGGCCGAATCGCGTGACAGCGGCGCCCACGGCCCGCCCAGTCTATCCGCGACCCACCACCAGCACAAGCACGACGACGACCACAACCACAACAACGCCAGCGACGGTCGAGGAGGATTTGGAGTACGAAGAAGACACCGATGAGCTGTCGCCGAGCAAGTCGACTGATGGGGAAGAGGATCCTCAGGTCATAAAGGAGCTAATCGATCTGATTCGCAAAGTGGGCGGTGTGGAGCAACTGGAGAAGCATCTGCTGCGCAACAAGGATGGCTCTATCACGCTGAAGGAGAACTCCGCCAGCGGGGCCGCCACCACGCCATCTACCATCAGCAAGTCACTGTATGATCGCGTGCTGAGTCGCCCCGGAACCTTGAGTTCTTTCACTCGCAACCGCTTTAAGATCAGCGAGCCCACCGAGACCAGCACAGAGGCCAGTTCCTCGGGCAGCACCTCCAGCGGCACAGCCAATAGCTACTCCAAGTACTCCTCGGTTCTCAGGGGCAACAGTCGCCAGGGACCGCAGAACGAGGGCATTGAGAAGCTCGCCGAGTTCGATGGTTTCCTGAAGGAGCGCAAGCAGTATGTGACCATCAATCGTCATCGGTCCGCCGGTCAGGGCGAAGAAGAGGAGCCCCAGCAAGAACAACAGGAAGAGGAGGAGCAGCAACTGGCCGATGTGGCGACCACAACACGTCGTCCCTTGAGCTCAGTCACGCCCTCCTATACAAGTCTCAGGCGCACACGCCCAACAACAGTGGCACCAGCTGCCGATCATTCGCCAGAGGATGTGGAGGAGCAAACCCAGACGCCGGTTAAGTCCTATGCCACCTTGAGCCGCACCCGCGGACGTACCACCGCAGCACCGTCAGAGGTCACAGAGGCGTCGCCCAGTTCGACAACCAATCGGTGAGTGGGAAACTGAACTGAATTCTGTTTGTTTCTACAGAGAAAATGATTTTCATAAAAGTTCTTAAATGAAAATAAAAACAAACACTTAGAATTCACTTAAAACAAAAAGGAAAATTATCCCCAGTAAATCCTTATTGGATATTCTATCCATATTTCCGACATGATTTTTATTTTAAAGATTTTTATGACATTCATCAATAATAATAATCAAAATCAAGTAATATTATTAAAATGAATGATAATAATTATATTGAAAATATTTATTTTAAGTAAAAATCCTAAATAATGATTAGTTTTGAGTTTATTTCGCTCAAAATAAAAGCAAACCCTAATTAAAATATGTTTATAAAATTCAGAACTTGTTATAATATTTATTTTTTTGCTCAAATATAAATACTAATTTTTATTTTTTGGATCAAATAAAATTATTATCATTAATGTTGATAATATTACTTAATGTTAATCAATAAATGGGATAAAATAAATGGGATAAAACAATTACAAATCAATGTGTAAAATGTTTATAATTAAACTTATTTATTTTCCACCGACAGATACAAATACTTTGAGCGCTCGCGACCCACCAAGAGTGCTGCCGCCGCGGCCGAGGATGTCGAGGATCCTCTCGAAGAGGAGGAGGAGGAGTACGAGGATGATGCACTCAAGGAGCATGTTACGGTACAGAGCAAACAAACAACAAATACACGTAAATATGCGAGCATTGGTCGCAGAACCACAACCACAACAACAGCAACACCAGAAACAACAACAACCGCCGGCACTGAGACTGCCAAGGCCAGCACCACCACGAACAACAACAACAAGAACCACTACAACAGCAGCAATAACTACAACAATGTGAAACTGAATAACCTAATACCAACAGAAGAGAGCACCACCACAACCACTGCAACACCCAGCACCATCCAACCCGAAACCACATCCACTTCAACCACCACAACTAATGAACCCACTGAACCAAATGAAAGCACCACCTCAGCCATTAACAACCTGCATACCACCACACCCACCACACCACTTGTAGGCTCCACTGTCCCACCAACCACTGGCCTCGACTCGGACTCCCTGCTAGCCAGCGAGCCGAGCGAGCCCGCCAATCCCACCCAGCCTCCCCCCAATCCTGACCTAGCCACAACGACCACCTCAACGGAACCCGAACTGGCCAGCACCACAACGACGACGACGACGACGACTCCAAAGACCACAACTACAACGACAGCAAGCACAGGCAACATCGAACTGAATGACGTTAACAACGTGGACGGCGAGGACAGTGAGGTAACGATAACAAAGACACAGTATGGCAATAAGTATGCTACCACGAACCGCCGACGCATTACCACAACAACGAATAGCAACAGCAACAACAATGCAGAAGCTGCGAACGATGCTAGTCCAACAAGAAACGGTTTGAGTAATTTAAATAGCTTTAGAACCAACCCGGGCAGAAGGCAACCCACCCAAGAACCCAACCACGAACAGACTACCGTCGAACCGAGCCCCAGTGTCTCTAGTCCCCGACCCTTTGGTTATCCCCGACGTCGCACACGACCCACAGCCAGCACAGCCAGTAGCACAGCCGCACAAACCGACAGTGATAACAATACCGATAACCTAAACGTAAACAATAACATAAACGAAACCGATGCCGTTGCGAAGGTAGTGAAGAAGACACGATTATCCCCAGGGGATAGGCCCAAGGTGAGTGCCAGTCTTCCAACAGCAACAACCACAGCAAGCAACACCAGAACAACAATCTCACTGCACCACCAAGAACCCCACGTAGAAGTAGCTGGTAACGGTGGCAATAGCTTAAGGCATGAAGTAGTTAGCTCTAATTTAAGTCAATCCCAAGCCCAAGCCCAGAACCCAAATCCGATTCCCCACCCGAACCACATTGATATCGATGAGACCATCAACCAGACAAAGACCAAGTACACTTGGCGCGGTGTGCGACGGCCCACTCGCGCTCCCTTAGCACACAATTCTTTAGAGGGCGACGACAAGGACTCCCGGCGCTTTGCCGGCAAGCAGTTAAGCTCTGACCCTGAGGAGGATCCCCCGACCACCACAAAATTCCGCAGTCGCCGTTTAAACTCGGCCGAAGAGGAGTCGGAGGTGGCTCTTGAGAGAGCGACCGCAACGGCAACACAGTCCCAAAGTTCTCGCAGCTACCAGAGCATCCAGCGCACCGCCAGCAGAACCAACGAAGATGACTCCCAGATCCGCTATAAGGCCATTACTCGCGACTCTGAAGGAGGCGCTCATCTCACCGCAGGCCGCAGCTCCAGTTTTGTTAGGAATCTCGGCGAAGCCCCCAAGCCCCGTACTCACCAGCCCGTGGGCAGGGGTGGCCAGATTCTGGAGACAACTACCGAGGACGAGAACGTGGCCGCTGAGATAATCGATGATGAGAAGAGAGGAGAGACCAAAGCGCCCGCCGGCAGTGGAAATACAGATGACAGCAACACGGCCACCGAGCAGGAGTCCCCAGAAAATGTGACAGAAGCAGTGCCACAACTGCCAGAGGCCCTGGAGGTTAGCGAGGTCACCACATTGCCCTCAGTAGAAGAGGCGGATGCCAGCAGCAGCAGCAGCACAGATGCCCCTGTGAGTAGCACAGAAGCCCCTGTGAGTAGCACAGAGTCTCCTGTTAGCAGCAGCACTGAGGAACCTATAGAATCCAGCAGCAGCTCTGCTGCCCTAAGCGTCGAAGCTTTGGTAGAAGAAACAACACTGCCAGCCGCTGGGGAAGCAGAAACTGCAACCGATATCGACATTAGCAGCAGCTCCACTGAACCGCCAGCAGCAAGCAGCACGGAAGAATTGCTAGAAAATAGTAGCAGTACGGAAAATCTTCCAGAAGAAAGCACGACAAGTACAGTGAAGCCCACTCGCCGTTCCCGTTTCGGTTCTACGACAACAGCCGCCACATCAGAAGCTGTGGCCGAGGAAGAATCAACGACTTTGTCTCCAAAACGACGCGTTATTGTGCGAACAAGGACCAGCACGGCTGCACCTGCAAGCGAATTGGAGTCCACCAGCACCGAGTCAACAAAACGGCGCTCTTTCTTTAGAACTAGCTCCACTGAGGCACCCTCCAGCAGCAGCAGCAGCACTGAAGAAGCTGAAAGTGAAGGCCAGACAACGACCCCCGAAGGCCCAACTCGACGATCTTTCCTTAGAACTAGCTCCACCGAGGCACCCGCCAGTAGCAGCAGCACTGAAGAAGCTGAAGCTACGACCCCCGAAGCCCCCACACGTCGATCTTTATTCAGAATCAGCACCACAGAGGCTTCAAGCACGACTGTGAGTGAGGAAAGCAGCAGCAGCTCGGTCAGCGATGATATTGAAGCGGAAACTACTAGCACCGAAGCCACTACCACTCGTCGGTCGCTATTCCGCACCAAGACACCAAGCACCACTGAATCCACAACCACAAGCACGAGCACAGAAGAGCCCGAAGAGAGCAGCAGCAGCACTAGGCGCTCCCTTTTCCGCACCAGCAGCACCACAGAGGCCACCGCTGGCAGCGACAAGGAAAATAACAGCGAGACGGAGACCAGCACGGCTCTTCCCAGGCGGCGAGTCATAGTCAGAGGCAGCTTTAGGCCCCGAAAAGAGGGAGATCTCTCCTCTCTCCTGGCAGCAGATGCCAATAAGCGGGGAAGGAACAATCAGAGCACGACGACCACAGCAGCCACTGCAGATAATGATTCTGATTTATCCAAGGAAGAGGAACTGCAGCAGGAGGAACCACAAACGGCAGAGAAAGTAAACGCTGGTCGCATTTCGCTGAATGCTGTTCGCAATCGAACCACCACCAAGACCGAGAGCCTGGGCAACGGCGTCACGCGCACTCGCACCACCTATGTGCGCACCCTGGATGCTGGCCAAAAGGTGGTAAAACGCATCCACACCAAGACCATTGAGGAGAAGCCGGCCGAGTACGAGTATATTGTTGATGAGGTCACTCACCCGCCAGCACCGAGCACCACGCCACGCACGGTGACCCGCAATCGCGGCTCTGTGCGCTTCCAGGGCAACGATCTCTCTTCGCTGCTGGCCCAGGACTTTTCCGCCCGCAGCCACCGCAAGAAGACTCAAGCCTCAGAGGGCGCCACGGTGACCAAAACTCGCCGGCGTCTGCTGAAGAAGCCCAAGGAAACCATCGAGCACGAAGAGGTTGAAGAATTCGAGTACGAGGCTGGCAACAACGAGGTGGAGCCGGAGCCACAAGTCAGCTCCACAGCCAGGCCCATAATCCGGAGAACCAGGCCGACGATTGCACGCACAACAACCACCTCCACCACCTCCACCACCACCACCACAGAGGAGCCAAATGACATCGAGCCCAGCACTCGCAGAGCCAGCTTCGCCTTCAAGAGGCCAACAAAGGCAACGACAACCACCGAAGAACCTATAACTACCTCCAGTGAAGCCACTGTTCCCACCAGGAGAGTGCTCGCTTTCAGGAGACCGGTGAGCACGACCACAACAACAACATCGGCCACGACAACTACTACCCAAGCACCAATTGAAGAGGAAACTACCGAAGATCAGTTGGCGGCGGCAAAGCAGAAATTCGTAAATCGCTTGAAGACCACCAGCACCACGGCGGCCACAACCACCGAGGCAACCACAACTGTTGCCAGCACCACCGAAGAAGACTTAAGTGACCTCAAGCAGCAGCTGAGCAGTGCCATAAATCGTCTGCAGTCCGAGAAGAAGCTGGAAAGCCAGGTGCCCGCCAAGGAAGGCGAGGGCGCAGAAGATACCAGCGATGACAAGCTTTCGTTGCCAATTTATCACCGAAGAAAGTACTATCAATACGTAAAGGATTCTCCAATCACATATATAGACAAGTCCCCGGCCCCACCGGACATTGAAACTGTGACCGTAAATATAAAACAACAAATTCACGATGTTTTCAATGTGAGTGAGAATGAGACACCGATTAACTCTGCGGAGGATGAGGGCGAGAGCGCTGGCCATCGCCTGGCGATGGAGCAAGCCAAGGAAATCAACGCCGAGCTCGGTCATTTTTTATTGAAAACCCCCGGGTCAAAGTAGGTCACCTGGGGGCAAAATTGGTCGGATCAGGAGAGGAGACGCTTGAAGATGACGAGATAACCGCCGATATCGATGAAGACGATGATGAAGAGGGCCAAGAAGATAAAACAAAACCGCAGCGGCAGGGCAAAACATTTAAAACAATACCGCTGACAGTAGATTCGAACAATAAAACTTCGAAAATTGTGGATATTTCTGTTTTGGAAGAGAGGGAACGAAGCGAGGACGAGGCCAGAGCCTTGCGTTTGTATACAAGATTAAATCGTACTCGTTTGACGCTCTCAACCAGGCTGCAGGAAAAGAAACCGGAGGAGTCCCTGGACACGACCACCAGGAGAAGCTACAGCATACCTCAGCGCTTCCGCACGCGCTCTACAACGCCCGCAACAGCCTCCTCAAGCACAGAGGGAACCGAGGAAACGGAGGAGGAGGAGGAGATCAAGGTGGAATCCACCACAAGGCGTTCCTATGCGGGTCTAAATAGGCTGAGAGGCAGAGTAAGCACCACCACGACCGAAGCAGCCGATGAATCAACAACTGAAGCCACAAAGGCCACATCCAGGGGCACGCGGCAGCCCTATGTGGGCATCAGCCGCAGAGTCACAACCACGACAACAACAACTACGGAAAAACCAACTGAGAACGAAACTGAAGGCGCCGAAAACAATGAGGAATCAACAACTCTGAGCTCGGAAATCAATGTCGACGAAAAACAGACCGAAAAGGATGAGGCCACCGCCAAAACTGTAACTAAGGAGCCCGAAGAACCTGAAGATGTCACCGAAGAGCCCGAGCTGGAGGCCCATATAGACGATGACAATGAAATTCCAGAAGACGAGATCGTTCCCCTCATCGAAACCTCGACCACAAGCGCCCCATCAAGCACCACGACCACAGGCGCGCCATCGAGTACCACGCCGACGCGTCGTCAGCTGGTGATTCGTCGCCGTTTCAATGGAACGACCACTGCTGCCCCAGTGGTGGATGAGAATCTGGAGAATGAGATAGTAGATCAAGTCGATACGGAAAATTCGACCCCAAGAACGGCAACACCAACAACCACATCCAGGCGGCAGCTTTTGATACGCCGACGCTTCAATGCGACGGCGACATCAACGACGACGACAACGACAACGACCGAAAATCCAAATGCGGATAATGAAATAGATCAAGATGAGGCAACTCCAAGCACCACCAGGCGCTCGCTTTTGTCACGTCGCCGCTTCACGCCACCAACAACATCGACCACAACAACAGCGACCGCTGCCACGAGGGGATCAACGAACCTGGATGATGTTAGCACACGTCGCCCGTATGCGGCCTTGAATCGCTCACGTAATCGCTTCTCCACACCGCGAACCACAACCACCGAGGGCAATGGTGATGACGATGATGATGAAGATCCCGATAGGGAGGCTGAACAGCAGCAGGTAGCACCGCCACGTCCCGGCTTCCTTCAAACGAACCGCCATCGAGCGCTGCAACGCACTCCAGAGGAGGAGCAGGAGGAGGAGCACGCAGGTGGAGCAGTGCTGGCCCGCAAGCCACCCAGTTTCGCAGCTCGCCGCACCACCGCAGCACCGGCTAGAGTCAGCTCCAGCACGCGACGCAATCTGGTGGCTATTAACAGGAATCTCTACCACCGAGCGGAGGAGGAGGATCACGAAGAAGAAGAGGAAGAGGAGCCCGCGGAGGAGGATTACGACGAGAACGAGGATGCTGAGGACGAGCCGGAAGAGGGCCCCACCATTAGAAGCACCACTGCCCGGTCACGACTTAGTCAACTGCTTGCCAACAGGCAGAGACAGCCGCTGAGGATCAGCAGCACCACCGAAAGACAGACAGACGCGGACAATGACAATGAAAACGACAATGAGACTGCGAACGAAGAAGACTCGGAGGAGGACGAAGGCTCTGCCGAGGTATCGAACAGCACACACACCACCCTTAACCAGAGTAACTCCCAGGGGGTTGGCACTATCACTATCACTAACAGTAACATTAATGGCACCACTAACCGAAGCACCGCACTGAATGTAGCTAGTCAACGTAGTAACAGCACCGTAGCCAATTATTTGATTAATCGTTTCAAGTCAAACAACAGTTACACAAACAACAAAACCAATTACAAACCAGTCACAGTCAAAGCTAATCTTAAGGCAAATAGTCACAGTAATGATAACGATAACGATGATCGAGACGATAATGATAATGATAATGATAATGATACTGATGATGATAACGATGCTAGTCTAGAGAGTGAGGGGGAGAATGTGGCGGAAGAGAAAGCAAGTGGGGCTGGTTTGAATGCCTTAGGTAATGACGTTAATTCTAAACGACGCTTTCAGAATCGTTATCAATTGAGCCGCACCAGAAGCACCACCACCACCACCAGCACCATCCCGTCAGCATCGACGTCAACCACACAGTCCCCGACAGCAGCCAATGCCAGACGATTGGCCTTCGGGGCCCGTCAGCGCGCCCAGGTAACTAAATTAACCCTAGTCGATGAGCAGACTGCCGAGGAGACCGAGGCCAAGGCACAGCCCCACGAAGCGGTGGAGGATGAAGCCGTATCCGAAACGGAATCCAATGAAGATGAGGCCGAAACTGGAACTACTATCACCACCACGACCACCAGCCGGCCAACGCCCAAGCGCATCCGCGTCCTCAAATTCCGCAGGCCCCTGAATAGCAATAGCAATAGTTCCACCGTAGATAGCACCACTAATAGCGCCACTGACACTAACCCAGACACCCAGACCACTGCCACAGACACAGCCACAGCCACAGCCACACCACCAACTACAACAACAAGCAACACCACCAACACCACCGCAGGCACCAACGGCAAGCGTTTCCGCAAAATTGTGCGCAAGCTGCGGCCGGTGGACTCGAGCACCGCCGCCGCCAGTGTGGATAATTCCGAGGAGACCACTCGCAAGCCCTTCGTTCCCAGCCACAGCAGATTCGTGGAGCAGCAGGAGCAGAACCAGAACGATCTACTGAGTCTCCGCCAGCGGCTCAAGGAGCAGCAGGCCAAGGGCGAGCCCCAGGATGGCGTTATAAGTAGTCGATTCAAGGGATCGGGCCAAAAGGACCAGGACCAGGAAAGCGTGTCCGATTTGCAAAAGTTGAGGGACAAGGTGAAGGCCGAGCAGGCGCGGGGTGACGGTGACCAGGGCGTGATCAATGATCGCCTGAAGAAGCTGCTGGCGGAGAAGTCGACCGGCATTCGCCAAGGCGAAGATAGCGCTTCGCCGGCCAGCGACGATGAGCAGTCCTCGTCGGTGTCCTCGCCGCGGCCCTTCTTCAAGCGCAAGCTTGTGGCCCGCAGGCCCTACACACCGCCCTCGGCGAGCGGCGGCGGCACCACAAAGGCACCGCTGGCCTTCAGCACCGCTCGACCCACGGCCAAGTTTGTGCGCCGCAAGAACGGCAGATTCGATCCATTCAACTCGAGTGTCCGCAACCGGGGCGAGGGCTTTGTGAGGAGCGATCCGCGAGGCGCCAGATTGCCGGGAACCGATCGCTTCAAGGCCCAAGAAAACGAGGATGGCGAAGAGGAGTTGGAGGCCCAGCAGGAGCACCCTCTGCAGAATCAATTTGGAACCAATCTGCGCCGGCCTTTTGTCCCGAAAACGCGTCCAGTCTTAGATAAATCCAAGCCACAGCAGGAAGATGAAGCTGGCGAGGACAGCGAAGAGGATGATGATGAGGAGGAGGAGGACTCCGAGGAAGAAGGCGACGAGGAGGAAGCTGATGGCGAGGAAGAGGGGGAGAAGAAGACGCCTGGCGGCGAGGAGAAGCCGTCAGAGGACACAAACGCCAACAAATCCAAATTCAATTCCCCCTACAGGCCCAAGGACAACCGCGTGCCGCCCGGCAGCCGTCCCAACTTTGGAGCCACCGGCAGTGGAGCCCCCACCGCACCCGGCAACGTGCCCTTCAATCCCCGCAATCGACCATCCAGCAGCAGCAGCACCGGCAGCTCCAACACCAACGGCCCGCCCAACCGCTTTGGCAGCACCAAGAGACCCCGCGTGGTCAACCGACCGCCGGGCGTGGCCTCACCCAATCTGACCCTGAAGCCAGTGGCCAGTGACTACGAGCGAACAACTCCCCTGACGCCGCTGAAGCCGGCGCCATTTATACCCAGCAACACCAGGAGCTACGAGAGGAAATATTCGGGACCGTCCACCGAGGCGGCGGAGACCGCCAGCGAGAACTCGCTGATCGAGGAGCTGAATATTGACGCGCTGAATGCGCGGAACAAGAAGATATTCGACAAGCACAGCAAGAAGCACACCACGCTAAAGCCCAAGGTGGCCAAGGTGGAGACGGAGGCGGGAGCGGGCGTGGGAGCGGAGCTGGAGACCGGAACCGAGGTGGCCGCCGAGGAGGAGACCACCCTCAGCTTCGATCAGGGATTCGTGACCACCACACCCAGTACACCAGCACCACCACCACCACCCAGCACACAGTTAGACACAGCCACAGCCACCAATACACCAACGCCACCAGAAACTGAAACCGAAACTGAACCCGTAACCGATACCGAGACAGCGACCAATCCTAATGAAGCCACTTCCTCCGTCAATTCACAGGAGCTGCCACACACCGCACAGTCGAGCACCACCCAGGCACCGCCACCGGCCACCACTCTGCTGCACGTGTTCACCCTCATTGAGGGCGAGGGCGAGGGCGAGGCCGAGGAGGAGCATTCCACCACGCGAAGGCCGGCGGTGAGGCTGCTGCCCACCATCCAGACAGAGGTGGTGCCCAAGCACAAGGTGGTCGAGATCAATCGCATCGTCGAGATTAATTCCAAGCAGGCCAAGGCCGCACAGCGCAAGTCCAAGGCCAACCAAGACTTTGGCACCCTGCGGGTGGAGTCGTTGCCCCATGTCGAGCAGCTGGGCGAGATCAGTGTGGTGAAGTACGTGCATCTGGTGGATGGCAGCGACATACAGATCAATGATGGCCACAGCACCGTCGCCGACTACACGCCCACGGAGCCCACGACCCTAGCCAGCGGGCAGAACAGCTCGCCGCCGGTGCGGAATTCACTGCCCGAAACGGAAGGCAGCGATCGGGATGGCAAATCCCTGCTGCCCGAGGTTCTAAGCGGAGCTCTGGAGACCTCCACCATCTCGCTGGAGGGCCTCTTCGACTCGGCCCGGAAGGGCAAGCAGCTGAGCACCAACAGCGTCTTCGCGGGAGGCGAACTGCCGGCGGCGGCGGAGGAGGAGGAGGAGGAGAGCACCACCATCTTGAGCAGCAGTGCCAGCGCCACGGAGAACGGCGAGAGCACCACCCTGGCACCCACATACGTAAGACCCATAGTACCCCTCCTACGACCCGAGTCCAATGAGTCCTCGCCGCTGGTCATTTCGATAGCCAATCTCGACCAGGTGATACTCAGCAAGGTGCAAAAGTCGCTGGCCGAGGCGAGTGCCAGCAGCACAACCATTGCGCCCGCCGCCACCGACTCCAACTCGGCCTTCTCGGTGCGCCAGGCTCAGGTGGTGCAGGCACCTGACAGTTCAGACCCAAACAATCCCGACCAGACACAGACACAGACACAGATCACAACCACAGCCAGGCCAGCGGATGAGGAAACCACAATTTTTGGCCTTGACACCACAACAGCTAGCACACAGACACCAGAAACCACCACTAGCTCTGTTGGAGACAATGCAGACAATGGTCAGATCAAACAAGAAACACTAATTGCGGTGCCAATTGGAGCGGCAATTATTGGCCAGCTTGGTCAAGGCACACAGACACAGACTCAGACACTGACAGCCGGTGGTAACCAAGAGATCAGTGGTAGTGGCGCTATTAGTTCCGAGGCTGTCAACCCGCAGACAACCGGCACAGGCACAGTTGAGAGTCAACAACAGGTGGTGGCTAGTGGTTCCACTGGTGGCAACACCCAACTGAACACTCAAACCACAATCACAACAACAACCACACAAACAACATCAGGCACTGTGGGCAGTGGAGGAGCGGTTAGTGGAGGAGCTATCGGTGGCTCAACCCAAGTCAGCGTGGGCAGCCGCGTCAGTGAGGCGGTGAGCTTTAGCTCCGAGACCCATGTGGTGCATCGCAAGAAGATGGGCCGCAAGGGGCGTGGTCGTCGTCTCCGGAAGACGACAACGACAACAACGACACCAACAACAACGACCACTGAGCCGCCCAGCACAGTCGAGGCCAATGACTCGGCCACCACTGTCGTTCCGGTGCCGGAATAGGTCCCAGAGACACACACATAGCGTAGTTAGTTATTTCTAGTCTTAGCCCTTATCCAGTTTTCAGTTTTGAGTTTTGAGTTTTGGATTCTAGAAGACAGGCTTAACCCCTTGTTGCCGAACCGTAGATAATTGGCTGCGTTGCTTTGGCTTAACAACAACCACAACAGCGAATGTTTAGAACGAAACCCTTCGGCTGCTTAAATTTATAATAATTATATTCTTTCCAAAATTTCCCAGTGCTGCTGCTGCTTTTCTTAGTAATTTGTGTATAATCTGCTCTATGATTTTTTTATCTATATATTTTTTTTCATCTTGTGTAAATTATTTAAATTCGTATTCGTATTCTTCGAGCTGCCATACCTAAAACAATGCCTACACACACACACACACACACATCTCCCACTCACACACAAAATCACACACAAAATCACACACCACTCAGATGCGAAAAGCCTTTCCTTGGTTCAATCTAGAAACAAAAACAACAACGACCCTCAGTGGATTTTTAAAGGAAACTCGACAAACTTTTAATTTTGCTTTCTACCAGGCGCAGTTCTTAAGTAAATCTCTATCTCCCTATTTTCTATGCCTTTCTTTTTATATTTTTCTGAATAATATTTTTTTTTACTTCACTCTTTACCCCCCTTTCTATCCCAGATATTTTAAGTCTAGCTTTAGCTGTAAAATATTTATGCACAACAATAAAATAATGAACAAAAAGAAACAACCTATACAAATTATTATTGCCACAACAGAACACGAACAACCAACCCCACTCCCACCTTCCTCTGGAAACCCCCCCCCCAAAAAAAAAGAAGAAAATGTATATAGGAAAAACATCAGATTGGGAAAATCTTGTATATATTATAAATAATTTAATTAAAACAACACATATTATCCTCTTTTCAGAGTAACTCTTTTTTTTCAGCCACTAATTATTTATTTATTTCGATTTGAAAGGTTTTATAGATATTAGATTATAAATCAGCGATGTAAAAAAGTATTTAGATTTGAGAAAAATGATAGCTAATTGTTAAATATTGCTAAAAATGTATAGCTACAGGCTGACAAATATCAGCTCTCCCCTGCTAAATAGCAACTTAATTAGTTCTCTTGATCTTACAAAATCTTTAGCTCTTAAATACCAAAGGTAACCCCTTTTCCAAATGATTCTTCTGAAAGCAATCACAATTATATATGCATTCCCCTTTGCTCTTTCAAATGTCACTTGTAGAATTGCTTATTATTTGCCGAGTCATCGAGACTCGGGCTTCTTTTCTTCTCTCCGCCGTTAAATGTCAGAGCCACCTCAGGCACATACTATATTTTTTCTTGGATGCAATTATTGCCCCATGTAGGAGAGCAGCAGCTGTGTGTGCAAAGCTTGTCTGGATAATCGGCTTCAACTTTCGATGAGTCGGCAAGATGTGCAGAGTCGGCGGAAAAATAACTAAGCATAAAAAAAGAAAAAATAGTGAAATAAAAAGTAAAAAACGAGTTCAGCCAAAACAATTTGCAAATTGCTGGCGAGGGTATGCATACGAGACATGTTTCATAATCGCCAGCTATATAGCCAGGCTATATGCATAGCTAGTCTCTCCTCGGAACGATAATTGCCAAAAGTCAAATCACGAGCGCCGCCGCTGCATGGCAAACACGAAAAGCTGACAGGCGACGGACGAAAAAATCCAGTCAGTAACTTCAGAAATCAGGTTGACAAAAAGTCGTTAACGGTTGTCGAGATTTTCCTTTCCAAGTGCCCATGAAAAGTGGAGAAAAATGCTCAACAAAAAAAGTCAAACAAAAGCGGACCGTAAAAGAAGCCATAAAAAAGATCAAAGGTGTTGCACTTAGGGAAACGAGCTTTGTTATTTTCTGATGGAGATAAAATGTAATAGAGTCGAGTATATAGGGAGTGTTTACACAGAAAATGAGATTACCCGAACAAAAAAACATGACACACTTCACGCTTTAGGAGATATAATAACACTTTGACGTAGAAAAAGCAGTTCATCTTTGCTTGAACTTCAAAATTTAAGGCCACTATTTTATTTTTATTGCCAATTATGGCAAGAGTTTAGATTATCTGCTCAATAATGTGGCTTCATGTGGCTCTAGCCCCTTCCCTTTCATTAGCTTTGGCCTTGAAAGGGCAGCATGCCTGCAGCTTTCTCGAGTTCGCACCTTAAGTCTTTCGTTTTGCAACTTTCACAATAATTCCACAAGAAGCCAGAGAAGGAAAAAAAAAAAAACCAAACAGAAGAGAAGACGACGCCCTGTACGCATCATCAGTCTTCGAGCTGATGACCACCGGAGCTTGCACAACATATATAAATTTTTTTTTTTGTTTGATTAAAGACAAAGCCCAACCAGTTTCCCTCTGCGCATCTGCCCAAGAGTGGCAGGAGCGGGGGAATCCGTGATTATGCAATCACATTGGCATGCAGTTGGTTGGCTTGCCAAATACCAAGCAGAAATACCCGATCCGAACCGATCCGATCCGCAGATCGAAGAAGCTCGTCGCATTACGCAAGCTCTTCATCGCAGCAGTTCATCCCAAAGCCCGAAAGACGATGCGTATTGCGGCCCAAACCTTGCTGGGTCGTTCCATTGTCTTGAATCGGTGTGATGTCTGTGACATTGACATCAAAAATCTGCCCAGCAGCAAACTCTCTCTCACTTGGGTTGGGGTTTGTTTATCTAAAGGCCGAGCTCTCTAAAAATAAATTTATGCAAAGCTTGATCTTGAGTCTATATAAAAAAATGTTGTAAATTAATTTGAGAAAGTTTCTAATGCTCTAACTACAAATATTTCGAGTTTATTAAAAACAGTTTTTACATATTTATAGCAGTTTTGTCTTTGAAAGTTGGCTCAAGAATGGCTACAAAATAAAATACGACTTGAAAACAACTAGATTTTTATCTTGAAATTCTTGGAAAAAATCGTATAATATTTTATAGCCCAAGATTATGATCTCAGCTTGTTATTATATAGTTCCAAGTACATGTGTGGCTTTCAATGTCAATCACATTGCGTGGACAAAGCAAATACTAGCACAAAATAATGACCACAAGTCAAGCCAAATAACTCGTTCCGAGACCCATAGCCAAGTGTTATTTATTTATTTATTTTGCACTCGAACGTCCTTCAATTAAAAAATGCCAGACTGCATTTTTGCGGCTGCTTTCTGCTCCAGTTTGCGGTCAAGACTTGAATGGCAGAAAAAGGAAAGGGTTTTGGACAGGGGAAAGTTTTCTTTTTTGTTTTTGAACATCACTTTGGAAGGGTATTACTTAGCCTGTTTCCCCAACCCGAACCCCGAACCCCTTACCCCTTACCCCGAAACCAGAGAAAAACACACAACACAACAAGCCAAGCTACTAATTTATTTTTGCTTATGTAGACTACTTATGTACGTATTTTGCCATATTTTAATTTTATTTTGCATAAAACTATATACTTTTTATTATATTATTTATTTATTTGATTAATTTTCTTATTTATTTATTGTATTTAGTCAATATTAATCGTTGTTGTTCAGCATGAGGGGCGCGCTTTTGAATTGTTGTTGACTGCACCGCCAGGAAAACGCACCAAAAAATACACACAAAAATCACAGAAACAACTGCCGAGCGATAAACAATAAGCAAATACCGAAAACGTTTCAGATTTTTGGCATTCCAAAGAGTTTTAACAAAAAACAATAATAATAAAAAGTCAAGAAATAAAAACTAAACCACTTTGTCCGCTCCTCTACTTCCATGTACCGTTAAGCAGCCGCGCCAGCCATCAACTGCCAGCGCCGCGGTCTCCCGTCGCCCAGTGCTCAGTGTGCGCCGCCGCATTATCAACTCTCCGGCGTCGGCAGCTGCGTTGGCGGCAGCATCGACAGAGCCCACAGCCACCACGCAGAGCATAGAACCAGCCGCGGCGACCTCCAAGTACGGACGACTGCGCAGTCGCCCCTCAGCAGCAGCAGCTGGGGCGACAGCAGCCACAACCACACCGGGAGCAGGAACCACCACTGTGCCGGCAGCAACATCTGCTGCTGCTGCTGGTGGCAGAACCAACAACAGTTACCTGAACAAGCTGAAAGCCAAGAGCTCAGCAGCAGCAGCGGCAGCAGCAGCAGGCGCAGCATCCGGTGAAGCAGCGACGCTGACGCCAACAACCGGCAGCAGCAGCAGCAATGACATCACACAAAAGCAGCACAAGTTCCAGCCAGCCAGCTTTGCGCTGCGCCGCCAATTCCAAACGCGGCGGCTGACAACCTTTGCGCCGGCGACCAACGGCGATGAGAGCGGTGAGTGTGCACTGAGAGAAACCACCACAAATAATTAATTTGTTTATTAAAATTATAATATTATAATATAATATTATTTATTTTTTCAGCCACCGAAGTGCCACGAACCCAGAATCCGTTGTTCAAGCGTCGCCTGACTCTGATATCCACCACACCGCCATCGGTCCGCACCACCTTCCTGCCCAGCTCATCCGCCCTGGAGACCACCACGAGCCTGTATCTGAGCGATGATGATGAGGACCAGGTGGCCAAGTCCAGCATCCATACGAGTCGCTTCAACCAGATACCCGAGCAGGTGCGTTCCCGCGAGGACTACGAGCTGCCCTCACCGCCAGTAGGAGCAGCAGCAGCACCACTGGTCAGCCCTGCGAACACGACCCACGCACCTCAGCTACTTCTGCCGGCCATCAGCCAGGGTATTCGTAAGTCTCGAAGAACCAATCTTCTGGAGATTTTTGCCTTAAGAATAATCCAATTGCAGGTCGCCAGCTGATACCACGCCCCCGTCGGCCACAGTCCACGACAGCACAGCCAGCGTCTAGCACTGCCGCAGTCTGGTCATCCTCGTCCACGCTGCCAGGACACTCGGCTCCGCCGCTGTCACGTCGCCAGCAGAGTCGTCGTCGGCCGCACAAGTACATCGAGGTGTACAGTCGTCCGCCCAGCAAGACCGCCGTACTCACCGCCACCTCGAGCAGCCAGCTCGTGGATGAGGGTCAGGCCCAGCCACAGGTGGTGAATCAGGTGGCTCAGCGAAGGCGAAGTGGAAGCATTGGACCCGCTAAGAGCGATCCCAAGGTCATCGTTCATGGACGAGGCATCATCGAGTGCCGGGCGCAGGGCAACTTTCCGCATCCGCTCAACTGTCGGAAGTTCATATCCTGTGCACGCTTCGAGGAGACCGGCGGGATCGTGGGATGGGAGTACACCTGTCCCAAGGGACTCACCTACGACGGAGTCGGGGGGATGTGCACCTGGTCGCCCTCGGATCAGCCCTGCCGGGACTAGACTGATAAAACCATGAACCCATTGCCCATCCAGTACCATTACCATTACCATATCCATTATCCTTACCATGCCCCTAATCCTTACCATGTTGTAAATGTTTTTATTCCAATTTGTGATTAGTTCCGCTGAGGTTGAGTCCAAGGAGGAAGATCGGAGATCGGAGCAGAGTTGAAATTCTACGTTAATTACTCTTATTTAAGCTTAGTGATATCTCAACCCAATTTTTTTGCGCCTGCCAACTCAGCGAATAAGCGAAATATTGTCTGTATAATCTGTAGCCCCTTCGGAGGCCCCACTCCCATATACATACATATATACCGCCATATATATGACATATATATGTGTTGGTTGTGCCGGCTCGGCCAATGTCGTCTGTATGCTATATACCATAATGGATAATATGCTTTCATTATCAAATAAACATATTGTGTAATCCAAAATAAATAATGTCGTCAGTTGATTGATTGGTTTTGTTAGTAACTTACATATAGGATCATCTTTCCAGAGTCCAGAGGATACGTTCTGTATGATATATTTAAAGAACATTTAACATTTAATTATCGATATTAATATCAAAACAATTTAATTTGTATAAAGATTTTATATTTTTTTGATCAGCATAAACAAGAAAATCGATTTAGCTATGTTGTGGATAAACAAAAAAAATCCAAATCTATTTTCCTGATTTGTTAAGCCAATAAAAGCTAACACTTATATATATTATTATTATATTATATATATAATATATATATATTCCGGTTTCTTATCTCCCTTCTACTGCACGAAAAAGACCAGGCAAACAGTATTTGTCAGATAATGTTTTCTGTCTGTCTCACATTCTTTCTCTTTTTCTGTGAAAGCCCTATCATCGATCTATACATATAGTATCTGTATTATCACCATTATTATATATATTATAGGGCAAACTATAGAATTAACAAAGCTCTAATGGGGGGGATTTCATTAATTCATAAATGGCAAACCATTTCTGATTTCTTAAGTTAAATTCAACACAAATTAATGCGTAAATGGAAGTCTAACCATTTTCTTTATATTTATAAACAATTTTCAAATTAATATTTCATACTATTTATAAAAGAGTATAGAAATATCGTAAAATTGATATAAATTCCAATTAGTTGGACAAAAGCAAAAGCTAAACCTTTAAAAAATTCCCCAAAACTCACAAAAAGTATTTAAAATATGCAATGGTTTTTTATTTTGAGGTAAAAAACGAAGCGTAATCTAGAGATATTTTGGATGGAAAGTTAAGCTCAAGCCTTGGCTCGACCTTGATGATGGGATGGGCTGTTGGGAGTCGCTCGCATGAGGGGTGTGCGATCTGGGTCGTCTGGAGCCTCTGGAGGAGCCCTGCTCCTTATAAAGAGAGAAGGAGAGAGACCTACTGGCGGCGGGAACCCTGAGCGGACTGGCGCCAAGGCTGGTGGACGGCATGATAGCCGGCCTGGGTCTGGGCGGGAGTGCTGCGGCCGAAGGGGCTCTTGGAGTTCACCTGGAGCATGTAGTCGCCCTGCAGATCGTAGTCGGTGGCGATGCCCATGTAGGCGCGCTTGCCATAGCCCTTGTTCTGCTTGTACTCCTGGTAGGAGCTGGCGGCCACGGCGGGGAAGTTGCGCTCATTGCCGGGACGCACCGACTCGGCGAAGTAGCGGGTGGCGCGCATGGAGGCCTCCACAACATTGTCGGCACCGGGAACACCGGTCGAGGGTCCGTTGGGATAGAAGTCAACATTGGCCAGGCGCTCGCTGGTGCCCATGCCGTAGGCGGAGGTGTGGATGGCATCGACAAAATCGGCATCGCCGCGGGCAAGGCCGGTCAGCTGATTCTCGGGTTTGCCGTAGATCTTGGAGGGGTCCAGGGCGGTGATGCGGCGCAGCTTGTGTCCGGTCTGGCGGGTGTACTGGCGACCAGCAACGCCGGCCACATGGGCAGCGGGTCCGGAGCCGATCAGGTGGATGATCTCCTGGGGCACATTGACGGTGTTGGTCAGCTCAACGAGGCGGTTGCCGATGATCTCGCCGATGCGCTCGATGTTCAGGGTGGCGTACTGCTCAAAGTCCTCGAGGGCATTGCCCAGCTGGATCACGATCAGGTCTCCGGTCTTGGTGTCCTCCTTATCATCGCCCTGGCGACGGCGCTGCTGCTGGCGGGTCTCCTCGCTGCTGCCGCGCTGGCGCTGCTCCTCGCTGGAGTAGTCGGCGTCGGTGGTGGGGTAGGGCTGGAGGTTGTAGCGCTGCTGGTAGGCCTTGACCAGCTTGCGGCTGGCCTTCTGAACCTGGAAGTTGGTCTCGGGCAGGCCCTGGATGAAGATGGTCACCTCATCGTCGCCGAATCGCTCCTGGCGCTTCACGGTCTGGACAAAGGTGTTCAGGTTGAACTCGATCTTCTGGCCGCGCTCGCCGACAATGTAGCCCTTGACCTGGCTGGGCTCCGGGGTGTAATCGGGCTTGAAGACGCGGTTGAACTGGGACAGGTGGTCTGCAGGAGAGAAGTTGGAGAAGCAGGAGAAGCTTAGCAGGGTCTTTGAAAGGAAGCTCTAGTCCAGCACTTACAGAGATTGTCCAGCAGAGTGGCTCCCTCCTCAAGGCTCATCTCCTGGAGCTTCTTCAGGTTGACCTGCTTCAGCGAGGGCAGCTGCTCGATCTCCCGGGGACTGACCCAGTTGCTGGGCTGGTCCACGTTGTCCAGCGAGTTGGAGTGACGACGGCTTCCGGCCTGGGGATTGGCCACGGTGGCCGCCAGCAGGCAGGCCAGCACGCAAAGGGTGCGCAGGGGGTTCATGGTGAGTTCCGGTTGCTTCCTGGTTCGACTACTTCAGACACCGTACCAAGTTGTACTGCATGTCGATTGCCTTCGATCCGAGGGCTTATATACCCGATCCGATCCGATCCGCGTCAGCGGATTGTGCACGCGCCGGGTCCGGCGGAAGCGATTGATTCGGCTCCCGGTGCCCCGTCGCGCGTCTCTCGTTTCCCGCCTCCATCGGATCAGCAGTAATCCAGATTCGCCCAGTCAGGGCTTTTGCAAGACTTCTTGGTGAGTTTTGTAATTTCTCTTCTTTTTGAATATTTGTCTCTTTTTTTTCAGCCTCCGTAATACGTATATGTATTTTTATTGTTAACGCAATCTGATGTATGGGGCAATAACTTCTTAGCCCTTACATAATAGGACGGGGGTATTGCAGCCAAAGGGGGGGATAGGAAAAAACCACGAAATAACCTCATGATAAGTTCAAGTTGTTGAACTTTCAATTAAATGAAATATATATATTTTTATACATTTTTTTTAGATAGAGAAAAATAGAGCAAGGGTTCCAGACTTCTGGAGATCTGCCTCAAGGAGTTCTAACTTTAATAAATCTGAAATTAATCTTAACCTAAATTCAGTGACATTTTTATTTAAAATATATTTATGTACAAAATTAAATAAATAATTAATTAAATAAATATAAAAAGAAATGTATAAATAAATAAACAGTAACCAAATAAATAAATTTTTAAATAAATATATAAATAGTTAATCAAATAAATGAAGTGTCAAATAAATTAATAAATACCAAAATAAAGAAATAAATAAACAAAGGTTTAAACAATTAGATAAAAAAAAACAATAAATAATCAAAAACTAAATAATAAAAATATGCGAAAAAATTATACAACTAAATAAATAATATAAATAAGTCCATCAATAAATTCTAAAAATTCTTGTATATAAAAAAACCTATTAAATAATAATAATAAGTGCTTAAGCTTAAGTAATACAAATAACTGGATTCTTCTTGTAAATAAAAGCATAAATATATTGCAGATTAAGCTGTATTTATTTTCATAATAATATCAATAAATATATCAATAATATCAATCACTTAAAATCTCAAAAATAAACCCTTTTGAGCCAAAAAATATACATAAGCCGTTTGTTTATATATTTTGTAAGCTCATTTAAAAAAAAAATGCTTATTATTGAACACATCAACTTTTTTTGTTTAAGACTTTTTCGCAGTCTCAGTTTATTCATGCTCAGATTTCAGTCTCCAAATAACGCAATCGTTAAGAAAAAGAAAAAAACAGCTAAAATAAATTAAGAAAAATAAATTAAAAGGCGCTGAGCTCAAATTTTCTTTTGGGCATAAATATTGTGAATATTGCAGGCCTTTAGTAAATAAGTCTTAACTTGCTAAGCGTATTAAAAAATAATTTATAAAGTATTTAAAGCCCAAATAAAGCAAAAATAACCTTTGGTAGACCCTATAAAGTCCCCTCTAAAGTCTCATTCTACAATGTTATAATCATTCATTATCTTCCCTGGGAACTAAGAACATTCGACGCTTTTCCTATCATTAAAATCTGGAATCAATGAACGGCCCTGAAAATAACCCTGAATGGCCCTGAAATTGAGATGGGAAATAATAATTTATTTGAAATTAATACTAAAATCAATTAAATATTTAATAATTAAAGATATTGATTTCTTTATTAATGTTTAACACGAAAAATTAAATCGAAATTTGAGGGATAAGCAGAGATGCCTCAGAAATCGCTGAAGATTAGTATCTCAATATTTATATTTCTGAAATTTAAATTTAAATTAAATTTAAAAATAAGTTTTACATATTGTATATATTTTTAAAGATTTATTTGAAAAAAATATATATATTTTCTTAGTTGTTATATTTGTTTCCTCAGCACATCCTTAAGTTCAAATCATAGACTTACCGAATCACACATACGTCACGTTGGACTCTTTAGGAATTTATAAAAATTGTTCGTCAATTTAAATGCATGACGAATTAAATAAATGAAAATGTAGATTACAAAGTTGCATTAGTTTTGCAACAAACTAACATTATCAGCCGGCAGCCGGCAGGTGCTGGGTCATCATCGGCCGGGTCAGGTAAGTCAGGTGAGCTCGTGTGCCCACGCAGCACTCTCGGCTCCCCTTCCTTCCCACTGCAGCGACGAAACCACCTGAAGCAGCGAAACAAAGTGACATGGAAGGGCACGGCGAGTATGGAATCGATCGGCTATATAAGACGCCGATGGACGACAGAATAGCCAGTTCAACTCGCTCTGTGTTGAAGTCGCATCCCCGGAACCGGAATCGAAACCGAACCATGAACCCCATGAGAGTGCTCAGCCTTCTGGCTTGCCTGGCGGTCGCCGTCATGGCCAAGCCCAATGGCCGCATGGACAACTCCGTCAACCAGGCCCTGAAGCCATCCCAGTGGCTGTCCAGCTCCCAGCTGGAGAACATCCCGGCCGTCGATGACCTGACCATGGATCGTCTGGAGAGCATGAGCCTGGAGAACGGCGCTGAGCTGCTGCAGCAAGTTTGTGAGTATTTCGAGAGTCCTTTTTTTTTTAAGGTGAAATATGTGAATAATAAAATCAAATCCCAATCCCTATCCAGACCACCTGTCGCAGATCCACCACAACGTGGAGCCCAACTTCGTGCCCAGCAACATCCAGGTTTATGTGCCCAAGCCCAATGGCCAGAAGACTGTCGCCCCCCTGAACGAGATGATCCAGCGCCTGAAGCAGAAGCAGAACTTCGGCAACGACGAGGTGACCATCATCGTGACCGGCCTGCCCCAGAACACCGAGACCGTCCAGAAGGCCACCCGCAAGCTGGTCCAGGCTTACATGCAGCGCTACAACCTCCAGCAGCAGCGCCAGCAGGCCAAGGCCGGACAGGACTACGAGGACAGCAACGACAAGAAGAACCAGCGCACCAGCAGCGAGGAGGACTCCAGCGAGGAGGCCAAGAACGGCAACACCCAGAGCGGTGACATTATTGTGAGTGCACCCAGTGCTTCCCATTCAGGCTGCTCCTTTAATCCTCCTTTTCATGTCCTTCAGGTGATTGACCTCGGCTCCACCCTGACCACCTACAAGCGTTACGCCATGCTCGACATCGAGAAGACCGGCGCCAAGATCGGCAAGTGGATCGTGCAGATGGTTAACGAACTGGACATGCCCTTCGAGACCATCCACCTGATTGGCCAGAATGTTGGTGCCCATGTTGCCGGAGCCGCTGCCCAGGAATTCACCCGCCTGACCGGCCACAAGCTGCGTCGCGTCACTGGTCTGGACCCCTCCAAGATCGTGGCCAAGAGCCAGAACACCCTGACCGGCCTGGCCCGCGGTGATGCCGAGTTCGTCGATGCCATCCACACCTCCGTCTACGGCATGGGCACCCCCATCCGTTCCGGCGATGTTGACTTCTACCCCAACGGCCCCGCCGCCGGTGTTCCCGGTGCCAGCAATGTTGTTGAGGCCTCCATGCGCGCCACCCGCTACTTCGCCGAGTCGGTGCGTCCCGGCAACGAGCGCAGCTTCCCCGCCGTGCCCGCCAACTCCCTGCAGCAGTACAAGCAGAACGATGGCTTCGGCAAGCGCGCCTACATGGGCATCGACACCGCCCACGATCTGGAGGGTGACTATATCCTGCAGGTGAACCCCAAGAGCCCCTTCGGCCGCAACGCTCCCGCCCAGAAGCAGAGCAGCTACCACGGCGTCCATCAGGCGTGGAACAACAAGGACAACAAGGACTACGAATAGGACACACGCCAAGCACTCATGGCCCAACCAGCCGCCAAGCCACACACACAACACAACGACGCTTCCTGAGGAGCAACCCGTAGTCCCTAAGTTCAAACCGAATTGGCATTTTCTAGCAAACTTGTAACGAGCAAATCGCAAAATTCAACTCGCAAATAAACGCTGACGACTCTCTTTGATAGAGAGCCCAAACGTACATATATGTGGAGGTACTTATGATACGATAGTATAGATATGTTTATATGGAAGTTTATGGATCATAACTGATGGTATTCCGGGGTATTCCAGGAAGCTCATTTAAAACTCGATGAAGGGTGGACTTATCTCTGAGATAAAAGATCTACAGGAGAGTAACTTTAAGATGAAAGGAAAATAGTTTACATATTTGCTTTCAAATCTATGATATTGAGAATTACAAACAGATAAAACATGTCAAAATAATCATCAAATATATTCTTTATCAGTAGCAACCATTTTCATCTGTTTGAAATAACAAATCTAAGAGCTAGAGCTACCAAATTTGCTAACAACACAAATCAAGTTTGTTTTACCACCACTTCCACTCCCCCAAAAGTGTAAAAATAATAATGAGATAATAATATAATCTCTATGGGGGTACTCTTAAAATTTATTTTAAAACGACTAATAAACATGGGAGTTATTAGATCTTAAACTTTCTGCGTATGTTCAACTTCAGCATTTAGCATTCAGCATTTTTGTCTGCATTTAGGTGTTGCGCAGCATGTTCCTAACAACATTTGTTTGCATTTGGTGATGCGCAGCATGGTTCTAACCACATTTGTCTGCATTTACGAGGTGTTGCGCAGCATGTTTCTAACCACATTTGTCTGCATTTACGAGGTGTTGCGCAGCATGTTCCTAACAACATTTGTTTGCATTTACGATGTGTTGCGCAGCATGTTCCTAACAACATTTGCTTGCATTTGGTGTTGCACAGCATGTTTCTAACCACATTTGTCTGCATTTACGAGGTGTTGCGCAGCATGTTCCTAACAACATTTGTTTGCATTTAGATGTTGCGCAGCATGTAACCAACAATATTTGTCCTGCAATGTTTCACTGTTGAATAAGCAACATTTGTCTGCATTTAGGTGTTGCGCAGCATTTCCTAGCAACATTTGCTTGCTTTTAGGAGTTGCGCAGCATGTTCCTAGTAAAATTTCAGCCCTTCGTTCTGTTTAGTTGAAGTTTTTAATGAATTCAAGCATAATAAAAATGAAATTAAATTACTGCCAGATATCTCACTGTATGCTACACTCACCTATAGCTTTCCCAATTGTTTCATTTTATTTATCCAATAAAATTTAAATATGCATCAAGAAAATATCTTCAATTTCTATAACTTAAATTGTAATTATTAATTAGTAGTTAAAAGATACTTTCAAAACATTTTAAAATCCAGAAATATGTAAACTTACTTGTTTAAAAAAAAATGTGTAGTAATCCCGCAATAAAACAAATTTCATTGAATTGGTTTTGTAAACTTAGATTTATTTTATTGATGCCTGTGTGTGTGTGTGTTTTGGTTTATGTTTTATGTTTTTATGTGTCGATTGCATTGCATTAGATTGAAAAAGAATTTTATAGGGGCGATTGGGAGGCAATAACACAATAACAATAAACCTCAACCCGAAGCAATAACAACTAGAAATATACAGCCAAGAGTTAGGATGCAAGGCCTTGGCGAGATTTTAGCTTTGTTCAATTTTGTTCTATTTTATGTTTGTGTTTTTTTATATTTTTTTTTTTTAATTTTAGTTTACTCGTTTAGTTAAGTGCACATTCCGAATTGTTAGAATTGTTGGTTTTCTCTATATATTTGTGGCTTTGTTAGCTTTAGCAGATCGATGCAAAGGAAATTATGTGGCGGAGCCAAGCTGGGCTCCAAAAAATTGGTATAAGCGCAGGCCAAAGTGTCTTAAAAGTTAGCTACAGTCTTTCTTAAGATACCCACTCTTATGTACATCCCTCACATTCGTACGAGTATAATTCTTAATGGTTTTGCGCCGGTATATACACAATAATCGCTTGTTTAAAATTAGTTTTGATTTCTTTTATTTTTATAACAATTTCATTGTTTCGATTTTGTTTTTTGGTTTTTGGTTTTTGTTTTTTGTTTTCAGTGAGTGGAAGCAGTTTTTGTTTGTTTTTCATTCGAATATTTGATGGTTTCCCAGCTACTTGAACTATCTTTCTATATACTTCTATATATATTATATGTATATCGTTAGTTAATCATACTATCAATTTAATTAGCTTTGAGGCCGAACTAAAGCACAAGGCATTTTGCCGTTTATTTAAAATGTTTATCAAACTTTGTTTTGGTTTCAAGTATATTTTAATATATATATGTATGTATATATATATTTAGTATGTATATATAGATCGTTTGGTGCGCTCTACAGTGCAAAATATTTGCTCAATTATAAAATTGTTTCACAGTTTTGTTAAATCCTTTCAACTGAACCGAAATCAAAACAAGTTGGAACGCTATAGCCGAGGGTCTGGGCTATGGGAGATCCGTTACTGAAGATTATAACGAATTTTTTGAGATGGAAATCGATTGGGATTATAGAATCATATTTGAACGGATAAACGGACAGGGAAAAGTATTTTCTTCTTTGTTTGTTTTCAGTAACAGACCTCTCTGCAGAACAGATTCTGCCATTTTCTGCTGCAATTTGTGGCTCTAAGCAAACGTTTCCCCTAAACTCTGTCGGTTGTCTATGTATATCTGGATCTGAGTAATCCAATTGCTGCAACTCAGATAGCGTTTTTAGCTAGGCAATAATTCAATTGAATTCTCTTCGTCTTCAGCAAGTTCATGATGGTTTCATAATAACTCGAGTGGTGTGTCCTTTTGTGGTAAATCCTTACAATGTCCGTTCAATTGAATTTGTATCACAGCAATATATTTGTTTTTTTTTTTTTTATATTTATAATACGTGTATATATAGACTACATATATAGTTGTGAGAAGTCTGGGAGAAGCAGCGAGATGAGCAATAAATCATAGGGTAGGCAACCTTCTTGCTGTTTCTACTCTTGCAGAGGCTAATATGGCCCAAAAACTATCGAAAGCTGTCATAAGAACGATTGGTTGGGTAAATTTCTTGGGCGAATTTGGGTAACTAATTCAAGGAATTTGAAATTACAGGGTAACACTTGATGATAACACTTTGTTTCCTCAAAACAATTCCAATTTTAAAGGCGTAATGCATCTTGTCTTTTTTTTTTTTTCTTATTTTGAAGCGGAGCAACAAACCGGAAACCGAAGGGAAAAAACAGAGTGTTGACCTATAAGCTCCTTGGTGTCCAATCAACAACAACCTAGGTGTGTCCAGTGTTTGTACTCTCAAATGCGCTTGATGGTGGGCCCAGTGAAGAAGACCGAGACCTTGCGCTTGAACCGCTCCATGGTGGGCTCATGCTCCTCCTCGTAGTCCTCGTCATCGTCATCATCATGGCGCCGATGGTGGTGATGGTGATGGCTCTGAACCTGCAGGTGGAAGGGCTGCAGATGATGTTGAAGGTGCTGCTGTCGCTGCTGATGCGGTTGCTGCTGGCGCGGCTGCTGCTGTTGCTGTTGCTGCTGCTGGGGATGAAGGTGCGAGCGAGGCTGGCGATGATGCTGAGTGCCAAAAATGATGGTGCGTGGAAAGGACAGGGGCACATTATCCTCACCCTCGCCCTCGCCGTCGTCCAGCTCCTCGTCGTCGGCATCCTCGCCCGCCTCGTCGCCACCAGCCCCGCCATCCGACTCGCTGAAACCGGGATTAAGTATTATATTCGGTATAAGCTCAATGCTGTCCCAACCATCTTGCAGTTCTTCAGAATTCGAATTTTGCAATTGGTTGGTTTCATTTTCCAAAATCCCATTAAGATTTCACAGAAATATAGAGAAGGAGAGAATGAGAGAAGATGGATAGACGGAGAGAAAAAGAGAACGAGAGAAAGAGAGAATAAAAAACACGCATTAGAGATATTTTTAATAATTGTTCTGTACTTTACCTCTGCTTTTCTAGGGGATTTTATTGTTTTATATTCAACTGTGAGTGTTGTGTGTGTTGTGGGGGTATATATATGTGTGTGTGTGCAACAGTTTAGCACAAATATTTACAGGCGGCGCTTCAGCCAAGTGACACTCGAAAATAAAGGCGTCACTTCAAGCCGCCAAGCGTCACACGGGGCGTATGCGTAATGCAAGCAACAAATTCGTCTCGCTAAATATAAGTGTGTGTATATAGTGTATATATGTATAACGTATATATATATATATATATATATATATATATATATATATGTGGCTTTGTGTCTTGTGTGCGTTTTCTATGGAAATCCAAGCTCAAGTGTGTGTGTGTGTGTGTGTGTGTTTTGAAGACAACAAAAAGCTAAATCAAACAAAACATTATAACTCCTTTTTGGTTTTGGTTTTCTTTTCTTTAGTTTTTTCTTTCTTTTTCTTTTTTGCTTAATATTCGTGCTCTTCGGGGCTTTAATTGTTGCAAATGCAAATAACACAATAATATTCAGTAGGTTACAACATACACGGTTACAACATTAATAAAGCGTTTCCTTGTGTTCTAGGCGTTTTACAATATTTATATATATATTTATTTATTTAGCAATATCTCTAATTTATTTATGGTTCATTTATATAGGTTTAATACGTTCACTCGTTGCAGCTAAAGCTTAAAATTGCTAAGGACCTCTAGAGACGGTTTGGGTTTACTTTGATTTCGATTTCATTGATTGATCTTGGCTACTAAATAGTGCTGGCTATCACAGTTAAAGTGCTTAAAGCTGTATCTCTTTGGTCTATATTGGGATTCGTTCTCCTTCTTTGATCACTCTTTAGAGTCTAAAGGTTCTCAGAGAGCTTTAGTTTAATTAAATTTAAATGAATAAATCAGCGGAAAACGTCCTGGGGCTCACAATGATTTTAGTTCGATTTAAATGGAAGCTGAAATTTTCTTAGTAAATGTTAATATTGCCTAAGGCAGTTCAGTGACTGATTAATAATTGACTGAATGTTTTCTACCCATAAAAATCTATGTAAGCGAACCTAAGAATTGCTGTTGCTCTATGTATTATTTCGTTTCAAAATACTGTTCAAAATACGGCGATATATTATATGTATATAAACAGGTTGTAGGTAAGCTAAGGTCTAAGGCCATTTAAAAGCTTTTTCATATCAAAGAACATACATTTATGTGATTGTATTTACAGTTCATGGGGGTCTCCGACTAAGGCTATGTACACAAATTTATAGTATTTAATATATAGTATTTAACTTAAATATAAACAACATCCAACGACAAAGCAAACATTTCATTGCCGCAATTATCCGGATACGAACATAACAACCAAAATGCGGTTAAACTCAACTTAAATATTAATAACAACGACATGTAGCAGCGGCAACAAGGATATAGCAATAACAACAGCAATAACAACATCAATATAACATATATGTAGGTATGTATATAGACATAACATTAATTAATTAATTAATTAACAATGCAGGTAAATGGTAAGCGAGTCAACTTAGGAAACCAAGAAAAGCCAGATGGAAAGCGCACATCCGCCACAAAATTAGGTAAAAATTGCTGCTGATAATTGCTGGATAGGTTTTTTCTCGGGGTTTGTTTGCTGTTTTTTTTTTTTAACTGGGGAATATTCGAGTTATCGAGTTTTGGAGGTTTCTTTTTTAGATTATCGACTTAGTCTGTACCCATTTGCGCTGACTGATAGCACTCCTTGGAGAGCACAATGCAGAGTCCGATCGCTAATATCACAAGGGTCCCGAGCACTATGCTGACGGCCACTATCCAAATGCGTGGATCGAAATTGTCTAAGTCGGGTTTTATAAGGCGTATGAGATCTGGGATACACACAGACACATTCACAGAGGGACAGCGAGAGCAAGAGACAAATATATATTTCAGAGAGAGAGAGAGAGAGATAAAGGGGAGAGAGAGATACAGATGGACAACGAAAATTAACAAAAATTACAAATCGAACTTACTAAACAATAAGCTAGATATACGTATACGTAATTAGTGTTAGTCAATAGGGCTACCAATCAATTAACTAGAGTCGGGCCCACGATCAGGGCTGCAGCTAGTCAGCATATCATAAGAATTTATATCTTATCTACGAATCAATCTAGTGCAGCCCCCATTCGCTGGGCCTTCGAATAGATATCGACACCAATTGGAAATGACTGTTCAACTACTATTTAGAATTACGGTTTACACATTTAAAATCAAGTTAAATCAAAGTCAGATGGAACGACATATCGATTGTCTAGCCTGGATCGGACCTAGCCTAGTCTAGCCTAAACGGAGAGCCTAACTAACAGCTGATGGGTGGCAGCGTGAACCGGGAGTACTTACCCTCCTCCTTGGTTTCCGGCAGAGTGGTCACATTGGTGGTGACCACCTCGCCGCTGCCCAGCTCGTTGTTGGCCCATATCCGAAACTCATAGGTGGTGTTTGGTGCCAGGCGATAGACCTCCATTTGGCGCTGTAAACCAAACAGATGGATGATATCTTGCATTCCCCTTTCTATAGTTTGTTCCACTCACCACATTGGGGGCTATGTTGATGGGATCCATTCGGCTCCAGGCATGCTCGAAGCTCGCATTCGCCGGCGGCGTGCTGTAGGAGACATTCCGGAACTCGGCCGTGAAACTGCGCACAGGATAGCCGCCGGACTGGGTCTTGTTGAAGCGCCAGATGAGAAAGCCCAGTATGGTGGAGGCCTTGAAGTACAGTTGCGTCACCGGGCCAGGAACCGTGCGAACGGTGAGCTTAGTCCGCTGATAGGCCAGATATTCCACTTCCTCCTGCTCGGCTTGCTCCCCGTCATCATCCTTTTCCGCGGGCCGATCCTGTCCTTCTTGTGGTGAGGTAGTTGCTGATGTTGCTGGACTGCTCGTTGCAATTGCAGTTCCACGCGTTGTGGCAGCAGTTGACGATGGCCGCGACGGCAGCGAGGCGAAGCACACATAGATGCCGCCATCCGAGGGGCTTACATTGCGCAGAACCAAAATACGACCAGTCTGTGGTGAGGAAGGGAGTAATCAGCATAAAAAAACAGACTTTGGGTAACGAACTATCACCTGAACTATTGTGCTGTTGTTGCCGTGCTCTTTCACCCACATGATGTTGCCCTGGGCTATGCAGGGAATGCTCACATTGTTGCCCTTGTCCGTGGCGTATTCGTTGTACTTGATCGTCGAACTGAGTACAGTGAGCACTGTAAGCAGAAGCAGTAAATAACATAAGAAAATAAGTACAATAATAGATTGTAAATCAAAGTTATAGCACGTTGTATCATCCGGATTAAAACGGGATATTGTTTTATATGAAAACCCTTCGCCCCCTCCCAAAAGATACACCCAAATTACCCTTTTCTATGCCCGAAGATATCCCTGATAACCTCTAACCACCTAAGCACTTTGATTAATTGATAGATAAAACCTATTCGGAACTGGGAAACATGGTCAGCCCACAGTTCGTGACCCGATGTCTGTGTGGTTGGAACGCTGCCTGACCGGCTATTTCCAGGTTATGGGCCTAACCTGCGGCTGGAGCGGCTCCCGCTTGGGTCGATTGCTGGGCAGCTGCTACCTGGTCCTCATAATGATCGAGCGGGCAGAACAAATCCAGAGTTTTTTCAAAAAAGAATACGTAAACGACGACGGCGACGCATCGGGCACATCGTTCTTCTTCGCCAATACCGTCCAGGCCGTGAATGTGGGCTACAAACTGGTTCACGCCTTGATCGCTGGCATGGCCCTGGTTGAGTGCCAGCGAAGTCGCCGCCTGTTGGAGCAACTGCCTCCGGTTAGGATCACACCGTTCATATACAGGCAGCTGGTGCTGGAAATCCTACTGAACGGCTATATCCTAGCTCTGAATGTCTACATGTGCCGCGAGCGTCTGAGGATGCTCTTCGAGTGCCTACGGCTAGTGTACAGCAACCAGGCGGTGCGTGCTCGTTATTTGCAAATGCTGCTGCTAGTGGATCGCCTGGACTTCCAGTTGGAGCAGCTGCTGCGAAGGATGACAGCCAAAGGACAAGCCGTCGACTATCAATCCCTGCGATCGGACTACGCCCGTTTGGCCAAGGTGACGCGATCGCTGTCCCGGCTATATGGTCTCTCGCTCCTCCTGATGAATGTCCTGTGTCTGGGCGACTGCCTCATAGCGTGCAATGTGTACTTCATGGTGGCATACCTAGAGGTATTGCCGGCCAGTTGGTTTGTCTTCGCCCAGGCTGTGTACATTGTGGTGCCCACGTTGATCAAGATCTGGACCCTGTGCGCCGCCTGCCAGGAATGTGTGGGAAAGGTGATGACCCGGAAAAGAACTTCTCTTAACTGGAAAGTGTTTTAATTTTTTTTTATGTACTCCCCTTTTCCAGGCCAAGTACTTGCAGGCACAACTAAAGGATCGACCGGGACAATCGCCAGCGGAAAGGAGTCAGATCGAGGAGTTTGTCCTGCAAATTATTCAGGATCCCATACAGTTCGATGTCTGTGGAATATATCAACTCAACCTGCAGTCCCTGGCTGGGGTAGGTTTATGCATATAATCCGTAATCCAAGACGAGATCCTAAGTTCCCATTGATTTTCCCACAGATGTTCTTCTTTATCCTGGAGGCTTTGGTAATATTCCTGCAGTTTGTGTCCCTGGTTGGGCCCAACCAAAGCATTGACTAATAAATCATCGGGGTCAGAGGTCAGAGCTGCGAGAACATGCAACATGATTTGCTTGCCAAAAGGAAAATGGGAGGGAAAAGCGCAGGAGAAGCAAACAGAACGCTGGGAAAAATTCTTCAATTTGGCCGTTGTTGTATTTTCTGCATGCGGAAAATGTTGAAAATGTTGCCGCGACACGCGAAGGTCACACACAACACACTCACTCACTCACACACTCTGCACTGCTTACATATTTATGATGATGCCTGTTTCCGCTTCTGCCTCTGCCGCTTGTTCGACAGCCATCAGCCATCAGCAACGAACACAACAATGGCAACAATAAACACCAAAAGGCAACGCCATATTTTATTTTTGGCTTCAATGGGCCAACGGTAAAAGTCACCTATTAAAACCCACTACCTGTGTGTGTGGAATGCCAAAGCTAAGGTTGCAACAAAAGGTGGCAAGAGCCCAAGCCTTGTGGCTATTGATCCTGTCGCTTTATCCATTATAATTGGGTTTTTTTGGGCCACTAAAGGGGCACTTGCGGGGTTTCTTTGAGTGTGAATGACTTTAAATAATAACTTTCACAATTTAATTAAATAAATAATCGTAATAAAATTTTTATTGACAAGACAAAAGCTTTGATTTTATGATAATAATAGAAATAAGCGGCAGAAAAGATCGATCTGTATTGGAATTTGACACAAAAGTCGATATTGCTTCTGTTTTTTTAGCCATTTTCTAAACAAAAAAATTGTTTTAAAGTTTTTCCAAATTGAAATGAATTAAAAAAATTAAATTTGGTTTGCACGTTTGTGTATTTTTGGCCAATAAATGAATTTTAAAATTTACAATTTGCCATTTAAAAATTCAAAAGTTAACTATAACGATTCTCCTATTAATTCTAATTAAGAATATATACGGTTTATGTGGTCGAAAATGTCTCCTTCCCGTGTAAAAACGTATTTTAAAACTATTTTAGTTCGAAAGGGTCGTCAGACCGAAAAAGCAACCAAGCGGCCATAGTTTGAACTACGGCTCTCTCTCTCTCTCTGGATTGGCTCGCTCTCTCTCTCTGGATTTTCTCGCGCTCTATCTGCATTTGCTCGCTCTCTCTCCCTTGCCCACCATCCGTAGTTCAAATATGGTCGCTGCCGTAGTTCAAACTGTGGCGGCCGCCGTTGTTCAAATATGGCCGCCGCCGCAGTTCAAACTATGGCCGCTTGGCGGCATTTCCGGTCTGCCGACCCTTTCAAACAATATTTTAAAATACGTTTTATCACAGGAAGGAGTCATATTCGACCCCATAAACCTTATATATTGTTAAGCAGAACTAATGGGAGAATCGATCTAGCCAGGTTTTGCAATTATAAATGGCAAATTGGAAATTTAAAAAATCATATTTTGGCCAAAAATAAACGAAATTAAATTCTGAAAGCATTAATGTGTTAGTTTTTTTTTCCCTTAATAAACGTGCAAACCAAATTTGGGGTTACAATTTTTTTTAATATTTAACAATTTAGAAAAAATTCAAAAACAAAATTTTTGTTTTGAACAAGGCCAAGGAAACAGAAACAAATATGTTTTATATTTTATTTGTTAATATTTATTCATATTTCTCATCATAAAGATTACACTATTTCCAGATTAAGCTTGTGTATGTTTATGGGAATCCCAAACAATATCAATATTTTGTTTCTAATCTAAAAAGTTGCACACCCAAAAGTTAAAGGTTAATACCTGAACTTAACTAGATTGCTTTCTTAAAGTTGGCCATTGTAAATAATCCCAAGCACAGGGCAAACGCAATCATTTTGCAGAAACACATTCCCACAAATTCACACACACACACACCCAGATACTCATCCCAAGAAGCAGCTGAGAAAAAAACAAGCAAACAAACAATTTTAAGGTTTAACCTTGTACAAGTTGGAACAGAAAAGTAAGGCAGTCAGTCAGTCATCCATAATGTTGATAAAGTTGCCGCTGCCTGGCGGGGGTTGTGGGTGTGGGAAAACAACAGGGCCACCCCCTTTTTTTTGGGAGGAGGTTGGGGGGTTATGTAAGGCGCAATCTGCTTGCCGAAAAGTATGCAATGAATTTTGTAGTTGCTCTGCACCACCACCCCCTAGGAGCCGGCACCTTTCGAAGCAGCCCCCCGCCCGGTGACGTCAGTTAATTGATTTCAACACGAATTCCCCATGTAGGCGACTTAATTTACACAGGGAAATATGAACATCATAATTATATAGATCATTTCAAATGGCCTAAAAAGGAGCTTAAAAAAAGGTCTTTTTCGATATTAAAAACTTTGAAATATCAAAAACTATTGATTGATATAATATAATTTCTAGTGCAATATTTTTGACAATATATATATTAAAAGATTTATATTGGTCTTTTGTTCCATTTTTATTATATAAAACAATGGGTAATGTTAGCTTTACTCGAATTGTTTTCAAGCTCTTAGCTGAGCTCTTCTCGTTTAATTTGTTGTGTCTTGTTTTTCTCAGTGCAAGGTCAGTCAATCAAGCGGCCGACGCTCAATCAACGCTGGCTTGTCGATGGGCCAACCATCAATTGTCGAGCGATTTAATTAGGTCGCCCCAGGGCTTTCGGTCGTGACGCATTTTGGCCAGTTGCCTATTTTTAGACGCGGTTTGCAGTGATTTTGCCATAAACACGAGCCGCCCAAGCCGAACCGCCCACCGACTCTTCCCCCACAACAACAACTACCGGCAATAAACGTAACCGAATCCCCAAGTCCCCGAGGAGACTCCGAATTCTCGAATCCGCCAAGGCGGAGGGGACAAAATGACAAAACAGCAATGGAAAACCGGGAAAATAATAAGCAAGAGCCCGGAGACAGCCGGGCGGGCGACACCTTTTGTTTATTAACCGGATGCGGAACCCCTGGTTACCAACTGTTTACTATTGTGACTGACTGACTGACTTACTGACTGATTGGCACGTGAGCAGGGGAATTTCCCCCGGAAAAAATAAACGTTAAATGTGAAAGTGAAACAGAAACTGAAAGTGCAACTAGAAATGTAATAAAATGAAAATGTTTGCCACTTGATGAGGGGGATCTTTCGTTCTTTGCCTGTATTTCCTGGCCGCTTTTCCCCATTCATCATTTTCCCCTCTCTCACACTTTCTCTGTTTTTCCCTAGTTGTTTGTTTTCCCACGATGAAGACCACGTCTAGAGCCACCACTTTTCATGGAACTCCGCTTTTTTCCGTGCTTAATTATTTAAGCACTCGCCTCAATTTGAGGCAAACTTAGCCAACAAGCCGGGTACAGGGCCAAGTCCTTAAATATAATAACCTTTCACTCTTGATCCCAATTAGGATGCAGTACTTAATTAGGGTTATTAATAAAATATAACAAGAAATGATTTAAACTTGGAATATATCTAAAGTTTAGTTGAAATTGTTTATTTTAAATGCCAAATTATAGCTATTTAATTATTTAGATTTATTTTTCTTTCTGAAAATGTTTTCATTACCACCAAAAATTGGCTCAACTGATTTAAAATTTACAATTTCCCTGAAAAATTCAAAGGGAGTTCCATTTAAATTGCGTTTAGCCTGATCTCATAAATTGAATTTTTTATGAAACAGCCAGCCCATGGAGGAGTCTTACTGTAGCTACCTTGCTCCCCCATTTTTTGTTTTTTTTTTTGTGCACAGCTCCCGGCTCCCAGCACGTTTCTCGTTTGCCTTCTGCGGCCATTTTGCATAATTTGTGGTCCTGGCCATATACCTTATCCTCTTTACACGTACTCTATCCCCGCCGATTGAAGCAACAAGCATCGAAATAAAGTTGTCCTGATGGCACCCAGCTGGGAGATCGAGTCCACCACAACCGAAGGGCCTGGGTGCACAAGTTCAGGGGTCGTCGACGCATCAGGTCAACTTTTCAAGCGCCCACTTGAGCGTCTGTGAGAGTCAGTTGAAGGTGAAGCTGTATCTGTATCTGAAGTTAAAGCCGAAGCCCTTTGAAAAGTATTTTTCCTTAAATCAGCAACATCAGGGCGTGGGTTAAAATCATTCATCAAATGCAGGAAATGATTCTTTTTTTAAACCGGATTTAATTTACTTGCCCATCAGATTTTCCACACCAATTAGCAGTTGATTCGAAATGCTTACAGCATACACTAGAGATGAACATATATATTTGATACAATCGAATTTGAATGGAATTTAATTTTAATGCTTATTCAATTTCATGCAAAATGCAGTACATTTTCATTCCGATTTAAGTGCTTAAATCCACACAATCAGTATACAAAATTATCTATCTTTCTGCGAATTTTATTGCTCCGAAACTAATTCGGTTTGCATAATCGAATAACATTAATGTTGTCCACATGTCGGCGTATATTGTCCAATCTGCGTATAAATAATTTAATTGCGGACTGATATCCTGACACACTCGAGGACGAGCAAAACACAAACACAACACAAAGGGAAACACAGCTCCTGCTCCGGCTCCGGGCACCGAGTGGGCGTGGCGTGCCCACGACCGATGCGTGTGTCTGGTGAATAATGAAATGGCCAGCAAATCGAATCAATCGAAACAAAAGCGAGTCCATTTGTCTCGATTCAACGCTCGAGTTCACTTCGGTTAATGAAAAGCCCCAGTGCTACCCTGGGAAAATGAGGGGGGGACAAAACCCTGCTGGTTTTTGAGTGCAATTCTGTTTTTGCAATATTAACGACTCCCGCGGCGAGTGTCGATAGCAAAGCATTTGCCTTTCCCCTTTAATTTCCCCTCGGACACGGCAAAACATTTATTAAAAATATTGATAAATAAACTTATTTAACTTGCCCATGGCCGATGCTCAGTGTATCTAAGCAATAACCCTGACATTTTTATAGAGCTTAATTATGCATTTGGCTTAGAACAACCACAAATTGTCCATCGATTCCGGCAGAAACAATGGAAAACAAATAAAATAGTGTAGGAAATCGAAGATGGGAGAGGTGGACAAAATGCAGTTTAATCCATGAGAGCATTAAATTCCAATTCATAAAGCTTTCAGGCACAGCAGGGGTTAAGTAGGGGGTTAAGAGCGGCGGTTGTCAGTTGCAGCTGTTGCGATTATTCTGCTGGCACAACAAGCACACAATAAAATAAATAGCACTAAAAACACTGGGGAGAGCCATCCGAATAAAAGCAAATAAAAGTGAGAAATGTATTCAAAGAATAGCAACAACTAAAGGCTGGAAAATGGAAATAGAAAATGCATTGTAAAAGTAGAAAACGCCCACATTTAATTCAAGGCTTTAGCATATAATATATGATATATGTTTATGTTGTGGTTTTGGCTTAAGATATATATATAAATAATATAATTGAGCACTAAAAACATCTATGTTTAACCACAAACGGCTCAAATATCTGCCAATTAAATTTGCAATTTAAATTTATATTTCTGGCCATTATTTACTTTATATAATATAAGTATTTCCTTTGAATAATTAAATACCAGAAACTCATAAATATAAGAATAAATAACATTGCACCACATATTAATTATTCCTTTAAAAGTAAATAAATTCCACAGTGAGTGACTGAAAATTTGCAATTCATGCAAAGAATTCACTGGGGAAGCCACTGAAGCGAATTGCGCTTCTGTCGTTGCATTTGGTTTTCTAAAGAATTTACATGACTTTGAATGCCTTGAAAGAATTGCAGGCAAAAATAGAAACATTTCACAAGGTCCACGTGGCACTCTCCAATGTCTGGCTCTGGTCAAAAGCCAACAAAAAAAAAAAAGCAATTTCCCCTGGCCAAAATGCCATGAACCCGGGCCCAATCAAACGACAGAAAACCGGTGAAAGGCGGGACACTTGAACCGAAACCGACTTGCGGGCACAAAAGAGTCTTTCAATGTTCTTGTTTTCCCCCCATTTTACTTTTATTTCCAGCTATGGAAAGTCTCGGGAAACAACAGCATCGCAATGCATTGGGGGAAACTGCTGAAGAACTGAAGACTTTCGCTGCAATTCCCCAAGTCACTTTATTATTATTATTGCCCACAGGCTCCGCAGCAACAGCAGCAGCAGCAGCAGCAGCAGCGGCCACGGCAGCAGCAAACAAAATAAAAGCCAGAATTAATTAAAATTCATAATTAGTTGCATTTTGCATGCCACCGGGCCACGAGGTCACGACAAGAGCTAATCCAGCCTCTGGCTGAACGCGGGCACAGTGGGAGCCATGAAGTATGCATGACCCACTGTTCCGAGACAACGTGACTTACAGGGTATTTTAGGTGGCACAGTAATTTTATTTAAATTTTACATAAATATACTTTATTTATTTAATTCGTTGGAGATTTCTGTGTGTGAAAAATACAAGTAACTGGGTAGAAATGATCCATTTTTGATCCTTTTATCTGCCTAAAAAATGCTTCCTTATTTCACATAAATGTTGCAAATTATAATTCTGAGAAATTAAAATCATTGGTTTAAATATTAAATAAATTATATAATGAAATATACGAATTTAAACTTGAATATAGAAAATAAAACTTGTAGTTAATCTTTGGTTATTGAAAAATTCAATAATAATGATCAATTTTTGATCCTTTTATCTGCCTAAAAAATTCTATATTTATTTCGTTTAATTAATGCATATTTCTAAATCATAGTTCTACCTTTTATACATTAAAACCATTCCACTGTGTCCGTGCCAGGCCGATTCTCATTTCGCACTTTATTTGCTTTGCAGAAGGAACTCGAAAGCAGATGAAGGGTGAAGGGGGGCAGAGGGACAGTCTGCCAAAGGACAGGGAACAGGACTCTCTCTAGCCACGCCCACTTGTTGAACTTCTTGTAGTTGTCGCCGTACTTCTAGTTCCATTCGCTTGGCATAATTGCAAAATGCATTTTTTCATTGCCTACTTTTATGGGCTTGATTTTTTATTCGCTGATGATGGCGGTGTGTGATGGAGGCCGAGTGTGTGTCGCTGAGTTGGGTGTGTGTGCTGTGAGTGTGTGTGTGTGAGTGCAATTAGAGTCGAGTCGCGCGGCCCACAAGAACCAAGAAGTGCTGCCCCCAACTTGGCGGGCACTCGAATTTCCACCAAGCGGAAAATCAATGCAAAATCAAATTCACAAAACGCCTCCATAAAAACATACAGGTATGCATGTGTATGAGTGTGGGTGACCTCAACCTTTTCTTTGTGTGTGTGTTTTATTTTCTTTTGTTTTTATTTTTAGTTTTTGGCATTGCCATTGAAAATATGTCCCTAGACAAACCGCAGTTTCTTGGCTTTGTTTTTTGATACCCTTGGCCAACGAGGCAAGAATATTTCGGGTTCTTTTTAGGACAACAGTTCCCATGAAGTCAAGCTAAAATTAAATTTAAAAATAAAAAGGGATCGTTTTTTAAACCTCCCAGGAATCTTTATTTTATTTCGTATTACCAGAATACTTTAAAGAACGCTTAAAGAACCATTATATCATTTTCTATCATATTTAAAAATCTGTTTATATTTTAAGGACAGGTTTTATATTTACTTTTGTAGTTTGTTATTTATTTTATTTATTCTGTAAAACTAGAACTCAAAGATATAATATTTTAAACAATTAAATTTACTACAGCTTTCCTTTTAGGCACAATCAAACTTTATTTTCTTTTCACACCCAAAATTAAAATGATATTTATAATTCTATAGTCAGGGCATACAAACCATCGAAGTTACCCAAACGTTGACTAAAAACCCCATCTAATTGCACTCTAAAAATAGTGTCACCCTTGCGGAACAACAATGCAAATTGTTGCATGTGTTTCTCTGTGAAGTGGTTCTGGTGGGGCGCCGATGGCGGTGTCAAAGTGCTGAAACCACAGCTCCCACCACTACTGCCATGGGGAATTCAATTTGATTGAACCCCCAAAAGAAACACAAAAATCCTTGGCTGTCAGTTAACCGGAGCTCACCCGCCCCTCTTTAATTTTGCGCAATTTGAGAAAAAAAGTTTGCCAAATTGGTGGCCACACTTGGCGGAGATGCCCCTCGCTCCAGCCGCCAATTAGGTCCGACGACGGCTGTTCAAAGTCTTGGAAAAAAATCAATTTGCCCAAATGAACAGCTGCCGGAGTTTTTCTTGGCAAACAGCAAACAGTTTCTCTTGGCGTTTTCTCTTTGTTTTAATTAAAAGCAAACATTTGCAGCGACGACAACGACGACGCCGATGGGATGGCTATTACCAAATAATGAGTTTGGGCCAAGTCAAAACTACTGCACTCACCTTCCCGCAAATGCAGGCTATCCTCGCCGGGGGCCTAGTCTCCTCTGTTGCATCAACAATTCAAGGATTTATACGCAATTTGCATGCAAATCAAGTCAAATCAGGAATTTGTAAAGGGTCTAGGAAAAAGGAGACTTGTGCTTGGGGCTGGGGTTGGCGATTGAGCCCAGGCTTAGGGCAATTTGACTGAGATTTATTATTAGATAGATATATCCTTTTTTTTCATAAATGAAATTAAGTTGTTCACTCGGCTTGTGGCAATTTAATCTAATCTGTTTTTTATATAGTATTTTAGTTAATTATGGGTGCAAGGACCAAGGAGTTATTCAAAACCCTAATGATGTCTTATGCTAACCTAATCCTATTTGGGCAACGAGTCCTTTAAATTCACGCTAATTTGCAACTAAGCCTTGGGGAGATTTGCCGCAATTCACTTAAGTTTCGGCCCATCCAGTAAGCCCGGGCAACTTATCAAAATTTCCCTTACTAAACCGTGGGAATCCCCACAATTTATTACACCCTGGGTGATATGCCAACCGAAAATGAAAATGAAAATGTCGAGGATAAGGATGAGAATGAGAATAAAGTGTGAGGAGATGAGGAAACTCGACGCAGGAAAAGCTGGCAGGCCGGAAAATAGCCTCGCTTCCAACTGGACCAGCTGGACTCCCGTTGGAGTCGAATTGGGTCACACACAACACACTCTTTCACACACACACATACTGAGGACACATGTCCAGAGCGCGCTGGACACTCATTAATCCCAATTGGGATCGGGGTTATGTAAAGTGTCAAGTGCTTACCTTGGGTGAAAAATAATAGATTAAACGATGACAACGTTAGCACGGAGCTGGAAGTGGACGACATGCTTCCATATTACGCTTTACATAAGCCTGGGTGTTCCTCCTCCTGCTCCCTGTTCGCTGCTCCTCCTCCGCCTGCGACGTCTCCGCGGTTTATCAGTCTCCGCTTTGGCACCCTTCGCCGGCTGCAAAGCAATCAACAAAGAAAAACAGAAACAAAAACAAAAACAACAGAAACGGAAGAACAAAAACAAAAGCTAACGGCGACGACGCGCCAAAAACAAATTCCCTTCACTGCTTCCTTTCTCCGTCTGCTTTCTCCTTTCACATTTAAAGTTGCTCGTGATTCGTTTATCGCGTGCTTTGCTCTATTGTTGCTGTTTTTGTTATTGTTTTTTGCCTCTTCGGCTCTCTCGCTCTCCCACGACTCCTTTTGACGTAACTTCAAAATGCGGCTGCTGAGTTTTGGTACTTTTAGCACTGCTTATTTATTGTTATTTATTGGAAGAAGGGAGTTTTTGCCACTTTAAGTCAACGCTAAACTCGAAAAAAATGTGTTGATTTTTTGGTATTTAATTGAACTGCTGGTCGGTGTTTGTTTGGTCTCTGTTATCGGGACACACTCAGTTGTTGTCCTGCCAGTGCGCCTGTGTGTGTGCATGCGACGCGTCCTTTTCGTGTACCGTTGTGTTTGAGTTGCGTTGCTCGACTGAAGCCAGGCCAAGCAGTGGCAGCAGAGCGGCAAGCAGCACAGCGGAAGCCAGCCGTGTTGCCAGCTCTGGCTAGTAATCCGCCAGAACCAGCGGAAACGGAAACGGAACACGCTTAATCCCCATTTTGGATTTTTCTTCTTTATCGAAAATAACTACTTGTTACATATTTTGTAGGTTTTTTCCAGAAAACTTTAAGAATCTCTTAAATATTTCCAGAAAACTAGAAATTACTAGCGACTAAACTCTCGAGTTTTCAAATTATATATCAACTTATTTAGAATTTTTTTCGAAAAACCTCATAGCACAATATTCAAACAGAAAATATACATTTTTAGAATAATAAAAATAAAAATAATATAAAATTTGGAATAACACAATAGTTTTTAATGAAATTCTGATAAGTTTTGCTGACATCACTAACTGTCAATGGGTTTGTGTGTACGAGAGTGGGTGCGAACTTATATTGGTGACTGCTGGTGCCACTTGCCCTCCAATTCCGCTGCTGCTTCAACTCCTCCAACACCTGCACCGCCTCGTATACGAAGAAGCACTCTCACATGCGCATACTTCATACGCCGTGTTGTGCAACTCTGCCTGGAGCCGTCACTTGTAGTTCACCTTGGCAAATATGCGAGCGATGCACAGCACACAGCATACTCATACTCATCCTTATCCTTCTCCTTCTCTTCTTCCTTGGTCCACCGCGAACAGCTGTCAATGGTGGTTGTTTACGGCTGGTGGAGGAGGAAGATAGCCGCTCGAGCTTGGGTTCAATGAACCCGCCAACTTAAAGTAAACAATATTTTCCTGTACATCTCATATTTATATTTCATCAAATATAGCAAAAAAAAAATATATATGTACGTATAAATGTATTTTTTCTATAAATAAAAGGTTTAATTTACATTTAAAAATACATTCCGTCCATATGTAATAGTAATCCATGGTATATGGTATACCTTTATTCTACTAGGCTAGATAATGGGTTCCCGTTTTAATTGAGGCTATCGTGCGCCGTAAATGCAGTCCTACAAAATAATTGCTGTTTGCGAAATTATACTGATCGAGTGCCATTCTAGATGATGGATGATTTAACCTAATATCTGTCTAGTGGGGGGATGGGGTCTTTGAGCCTTTGATGGGTTCGGGGCGGCGGATCAATCTCCACTGGAAATGGGTTCTGGTAATGGTAATGGTCTCAGTTTGATTCAGCTTGCGTGTCCAGGTTGCGTGGCTATAATTAGCGTCGCGCACCTAGCGACGCTTTTGGATGCGCTCGATATACTTGGTCTTATTCAGGGCCCGACTACCCGCATTCGGGTCCATCATACGGTTCCAGTCGGTCTGCCCCACCACGAAGCCAATGGCGCGCATCTTCTCCTGCGAGCGCTTCTCCTCGATGTCCGCCCAACGCACCTGGAATTTAAAATAAATATATTTAAATACAAAACTTATATATATATAGACAGACTATAGACAGATGGAATCTTTAAAAGGGATATATGTACATATATTGAGAGGAAAAGTCCGATATGATATATTTTGAAAACAACAACACCAAGCAATCCCTTCCATCTCGCTCTTTTCCATGCCCAACATACTTTAAAGTGCAAATAACAATGTTTTTCTTTACGGAAATGTTTCCACTGGGTCTTTCTTCGTTTACTCACCCGCTTCTTGCCTTCACTGGTGGTAATGGGTGGCTGCCAATCCTCTTCCAGTTGGAGATAATCAGCCATGCTGGCATGCCTTCGGTTCTGCATGAGACGCTTGGTGCCATCCAAGCGGGCTGAAAGAGATAATAAATAAGTTTCAGTGATTGGGGTCTACAGCTATAAGGCAATAACGCGGACTTACCTAGATTATCCTCAGTGGTGTCACATTCCCACTTGCTTTTCAGGAAGCCGCACTGCACCCGCACACGAAACGCAATGATTGTAAGCCGGGGTATTTAAGTGGAGTGCAAAAAATGGGAGAATTTTAAGGGGAAATTTTTAGAGGTGTATGTTCCGATATCATGCATTAACTATGTATGTATGTATGTATATTTGAATTGATTTCGGATTAAGCAGTTTAATACTTAAATCCCTAATATAATTAGTACTACTTCCATTAAACTTTATCATTAAAATTGCCTTGCACTAGAAGTATGAAGTTATGATTCCCAAAAGTAAATCCAATCAGTCGACTGCATTTACAGGGCTTACTTACATCATTAGAGGCATCGGCATCGGCACTGTTGCTGTCATCTGTCTCCTCGACAGTGGCAACATCGGAGGCTGTGGCACCTGTTCCTCCGTCGGCGCTGGCATTATCGTCCTGAAAGTGAGACGAAGCCGCAATAAATCAACAAAATTGTTCGCCTGAACAGCAGTGTGCAAAGTTGCCTTTACTAAGAGCGAGAAAGATCTTAATCGTAGGATCGTAGAGAGCGGTTCTTAGAGACTAAGAGACTGTAATGTTCATATATAAATATATTTTATATATTTAGCTTGAAATTTGAGTTTAAGAGAAAAACTTAGTCTAGGCCTTCGGCTTGAATTCCTTTGGGTTTCGAGTCTTTTGAAATAACTTGGGATGCTTATCATCATTATGACCAGAATCTTGGGTTTTGTATCGTTATTTTTGATTCTTTGCTTATAAACTAATCATGACTAGAGTTTTCGGTGTTGGGAGCACGGCCTTCAGACTGGCCAGCACAGGGAGAGAGGGAGACAACTACCAATTGACCCAACTGGCCAGACAAATAGCCCCACGGCTCGTGCTCCACACGACGCGCGCAGCCCCTTGAATCGCTTCGCATCGTCGCTGCCGTTGTCGCCTCAGTGCATAGTTACCGTTGCCATATTCTCAACATCTTCCATTTCGATCACGTTCTCCAGCAGCGCGCTTACGTCCAGCTTAATGTAGTGCAGCGGCGTGGCACACCAGTTGTCCAGCACGACTTGAATCTCGTTCTCAGTGCGATTATGTGAATTTCGGCCCAGACACGTCTCCAAATCGCAGTGCAGGTCCACAATGTAGGGCTAGGGGAGAGGTAGAAAATGTACTATAAAAATATATGCATTACCGGTTATCTTCGCTTTTTATAACGAAAATATCTATGCTTTTCAATAAAAAAATGTTTAAAAATAAAAAAGATCTTCAATTTCGACCAAACTACGCAACAAAGTAATAATTGAAATCACATTCTTTTGGCAAACATATTAAAAATAAAACCCACCACAAAGTTCGAATCCTTGGCGTGGCAGTAGAACTCGTTGAGGGTCCTCAGTGAGTTGTTGTTGCAGTCAACGATTATAAAATCGTACAGATTATCGCTAAGCGTCTTTTTGAAAGATTTAATTAGATATTGCATGTAGGTCTCCTCCATGCTGTCATCGTACTCGTACAGCAGCTCCTTTTTGGGAATCTATAGACACGAAATAATAAATTATGTTAAGAACTAAATAAAAGTGGCATTATTTACCGTTTTGCCCGTCTTGGGACACTTCTCTGTGTAATCATTCTCAATGATAAAGTAATCGTCAATGCTGAGAATACGCGGATTGGCGCCGCCCATCTCAAGCTCCTTGTCCTTGATCAGGCGCGCCACATGGGATTTACCGCAGCCCGGTGGGCCTCGCAGTATAACGCAAATGCGTTTCGGACGGGTCAGGCGGCCAGGTGGCAGTAGCACCTCATCCACGGAGATTGTGTTGCGATTCTCATTCGTTGGTGTGCAGAACATCTCCAAGTGTGGAGCCGTTGCCGGTTGGGGTATCTTTTGATTGGCCGTAGCTGCCGAGGGGAAAAGTGACATCGGCGGTGGGGATGGCAATGACTCTCCATCATCCTCCCCATCTCCCTCGCCATAGCCATCCAGAGGGGTGAGATTACTAAGAATAAATATAAGGACATTAATTGTGGTGAATCTTTCTTAAGTTAAGTCTTTGCAAATGAAAGTTTTTCGAAAAATATTCATTGCCAAGGCATAACATTCTAATAACTTGGACTTACTCTTCGCCATCGGAAATGTCCTCCAGATTGTCATCGTTACATGCCGGACTATGGTCATCGCCAAAGTATTTGTGTTGCTCCTGCTGCTGCTGGTCATTCTCGTGATCCTCCACCTGATACTGCTCGTGTTCCGCTGTTTGCTGCTAGGGGATATTATAATTGGGTTTAAATGAGCTTCCTTTTTGGCTTTTTCGACCACCATTACTCACCTCGTTCTCATTCTTCTCGTCAATCGCAATCGATTGAATCTGGCGATTTTGATGGAACTGCAATCGTTCTTCCTTCCTCCGCTGCTTCGTTTGTCTTCTATTTTTACGCTTGCTGTTGAATCCTCCTCCTCCTATTCCACCTCCTCCTCCTCCTCCTCCGTCTCCCAATCCTACCATTCCTCCTCCCATTCCTATTGTTCCTGCTTCTCCTCCTACTCCTCCTCCGTCTCCTCTGTCTGTAATTCCCATTCTCGGAGCGTGGCCATATTCAAAGGTCTGCATGGGTCGGAATTCCGGCATTCCCATGGAGAGACCCGGGCGGTTATGAACTGGCCCGGGACCGAAACCAGTATCAGGATTGAGACCTGGACCGGGACCGGAACCAGAACCAGGACCAGAACCTACGGCATCTGCAGACTTGTGGCCATAGTCAATCACCTTGGCGGACGTCATTTGGGTGGAATTTGAATAGTCGAAGACCTTCATGGGACGGTAAACGGGATCATCGTCGCCGGAATATGGTTGCGGCTGCTGCTCCGGCCTTTGATTTGTTCGTGGTTTTTGGATGTGATGGTCGGGAGGTTGGTTTGAGGTTTGTGGTTCGTGGTTCGTGATTTGTGGCACATTTTGTATACATTTCATTTGATAATTGTTGGTTTTTCATTATTAATTACATTTGTTGTTGTTTTGTTATTGTTATATTTATTTTGTTTGTATTTTTTTTTCATTATATTCGTTTATGTATTTTTGCGTTTTTAGGTTTTCAATGTTTTTTTATATATATAATTTTTTTTTAAACCAAAAGAAAAACACTTGAACTTTTACTCGGATTGAAATTTACTACAAAAATAATGTTTGTTTTTGGTAGGGAGCAAGGTAAAGATTGTCGTGGCAGGGGACGGACGGTCATTAAACTATAGTCCCAAAACATTACAAACATATCTCAAATATATAGTATATATATGTATACATTTACATATATGTATAATTCGTCCTAAACTTAGTTTATATATAAATAGCACGTTGCTCCCCATTCTAAGGAGTATTCATAGAAATTAATTTTGATTATTTTTGGATTTTGCAAATTCAAATATCTATACTGAGATTTGCTATAGATTGCATTAGATCCCTGACATTTTTAAACTTTAAAACGTAACAGCACTGATTCTTGTTTTCTTTCCTGGTTTAGATTTCGCGTCGTGCGGATCATCTTAAATTTATTGAGAAACCCACAAAGGGTCTCTAGATTTTATAGCCTCCGAGATTAAGGTAGTATGCAGACGGACGGACTGGATACTGTTAGTATAGACAACGGATATAGTACGGATAGAGACACCCAAAAGTTTCCTTGGTTTTGTATAATTTTTCCTTATTGATTTCAAATAAATTTGTTATCGGACGGATTGCTGTAATATTTATGGTAAAATTGGTTCAATCTGCAGGATAAATACTGACAGCTGACAGCTTATACATCAAGAAACCCCATCAGTACTTATTCCCTAGCCCTAGTCTTCTGATAAGTTCTCTTTTGTCTGCCTCTTGACTCAGGCTTCCAGAGTCAGCCAGAATATCAAAATGTATATATTGGGATTGTAAGTTTTGGAACGTATATTAAATGTTAATGTTTAAATCAATCAAGTGCGTTTCTTAAACTATACATTAATATATATATAGAACCCGACATATAGTAGTATGAACAGCATATAGAGTCTTCGTTTCATTTAAATACTAGTATTATGTATAATACTTATCCCTTATAAGCCTTGTAGACCGATCGGAAATATATGGCGAATTAATGGACTGGATGTTGGGGATGGAAACAGACTGACTGATCGAGTGCATCGGACGAGGTGACTTTTGTTTTTTTTTGGTTTCCCTGACAACATCCCCCAATAACAGTGAGTTTGGTTTATCTTCGTTTATTGATATTCATTTAAGAGCATATATATGTAACATATACGACTTATATAACTTCCGTTCTAAAAGAAGTACAGTGTCCACTAACCAATAGACTTTAGTGTAACGAACTCAAAAAACGCAAAGGGAACTGAGGAATACATAAAGAAGGAAGCCATATTCATGTCATGGCCCATTCTTCTCAATCTAAATTGAATTAATTTAACATATTTATGGCTATTATTTAGCATTTAATTTCGAGCCGCCAATGGATATCTGTACTTCATGTTATCGTTGGTTGACGTGGTGTGGGTGTGTGTTTGTGTGTGGTATCCTTAATGCTACGTATAATAGTTCTTATTCTGACACAGCGCCGGCCTGGGCAATCTGTCAGATGATCTGATCTTCAGGAAGGGGGGATTACGCTCTGGTCTCTGCTCTGCCTCCCAACATAATCCTGCTCCTATTCAGATCTCAAATCTCACAGATTCCACAGGCTGAAGAACTCAGATCTCAAATCTTGTGCTGCTGCTGATGATGCTGGTTGAATCTACCACCGCCCCTGTTCTTGCTGCTCAGACAACACAGAGACATATCGTGCGAAATATATAGATATAGATATATATATATATAAATATATATTTCGATTTTATGTTGATTTTTCGTTTGTTTGTGTTTTTTTTTTATGTATGTAACATATTCGTATTTTTGTTTTTATCAGTATATTGCATAGAAGTAGAAGAGAAGAAGAGAAAATGGGTTTGGAATCGAAATTCCAGCATTAACGATAACTAGAAAAAATCAACTCCTGCTCAAGTTAACTACATTAAATTTGATGATATATATATCAGATACAGAATTAGAGAAAGAGATAGGGACCAAGAGAGAATGTTGTGGTTGTGGATGTAGGAAGGGGGGAATATAATGAGCATTGTATTAAAAACTACACAGACAATATAAGTATAGAAACAATTCACAGCTTTATCGGACAAGCAAAGACATTCAAACTAAAATGGGTTCATTGTCTAAATTTTAATTAGCTCTCAATGGGTGTTATCTAATCGAAATTATAACTAGAATTGTCGCACATTTCTGTTTCTGCCCCCGGAATCGTAGAATGAATCTTCCCACAAATAATTTCTCCCCATGGTTACGCACTAGGGATGACAGAAAATATCCATATACCAAGGATATTTTAATTTTAATTTTTTTAATTTCATATGTAAGATAGTTTAATAAACCTGTTTGCTATATTAAAACCGTACCTAATTTGAACTATAATTTTTGGAAATAAATAACAATTAAATTAATTGAATTTAATATTCGTTTAATTATTTGGCATATTGGCATATGTGCTATAAATCGATGTTCTGCTTTTTATATCGGACAAATTCAATCGGAAAAATTAAGCAAAATTTGTAGATTTTTATTTAACATTTCTTCAATATTATTAAATTAGATTTTTCTTTATTTAATGTTTACATTTCATAAATTATTTGTTTGTTTTGTGCAATAACTCTTATATTCTGTTTGACATATCGGACCAATCGGAAATATAAGGGAAATAATTAAATAACACTGTTAAATATGTTAACATTAAATGTGATATTTTTCGATATATCAAAGTTAATATTTGCGTAATTATACCCTTGAAAAGTATGATATTTTTGTCGATTTATAAATCCCTAGTACGTGGATATTAACCTAATGTAATCTATATTTATGTATAGATTCATAACACTCAGAGATGTTTTCGCAGTTGTTTTATAAACAAAAAATAACAAAAGAAAGGATTTCAAAGATCCAAAATCATAGTGAGGCAATCAGACGACATAGAGATATCGAAATGATAGTTTTCGGGAAAGTTTGAAATTTTGATAAGGGGGAAAAACGCTTCACGATTTCCCCCCCCTTTTCTTTTATTTATTTTTAAAATAATTTAAAATTTTCACGTTTGATAACCAAAAAAAATTGTTAATGATTAAAATAGAACCAAAAATTGTTACACATACCCGTCGTTCCAGTTCTTTCGATTGTTGTTCGGTCCCTGATTCCCACCGAAGCTGTTCCGGTTCTGGAAGTTCCTCGGGCCCCTCATCGGGCCATCATCGTCGTTGAAATTAGGTGGCGGTGGTCCGCTCTGTCGTCGAAACGGATTATCACTGCCGCCGCCGCCGCCGCCATCGCCTCCATTGAATCCCCGCATGTTGGGTCCGTTGGGGCCTGGCCCAAAGTTAGGTCCAAACGGTGGACCACCAAAGTCATCGCGCCTGGGACCAAATGGACCTCCGCCGGGTCCTCGTGGCCCAAAATTGCGGGGACCTCCGGGACCCGGTCCAAAGTTCGGTCCAAAGTTGGGGCCAAAATTGGGTCTATTGTGTCGGAAGTTGGGTCCCGGGCCAAAGTGCGGTCCCGGTCCAGGGCCAGGGCCGTTGGGTCCAAACATCGGTCCTCCCGGTCCCATGCCAAAGGGGTGACGCGGTCCTGGACCAAAGTTGCGGCCGCCAGGGCCAAAGCCACCGTTGGGGCCGCCAGGACCGTTGCCTTCAAAGTCAATAAAGTTGCTGCCGGGCAATTGATTGGGTCCTAAGTTGGGCCCAAAGCGAGGACCAGGACCAGGACCAAGTCCACCGCCTGGTGGCCCAAAGCCAGCGTTCGGGCCTCCCTGCCTGTCACTCCGATCATTGACACCAGGACTATTATTGGAGTCACGGGAATCCAGCGATTTAGTGTCGGTTCGGTCGTTTCCGTTGTTGTTCTTTTTGCGCTGCCACTCTGCAAAGGACAGTGGACGCCCATCCGCTTCATCCGACTGCGACTGCTGCTGTTGGTTCTCCACATCTTGGCGATCGCGCTGCTCCCGCCCCTGCACATTGGCCACAGCCTGCGTAAGATTGTTGAGGAATGCTGGATCTTTTAGGGCCTTGCTAAGGGACTCATTGCTCTGGCTGGCAGCCGCTGGGGATTCGCCAGCCTCGGCTGCCGGCTGGGCGGAATCATCATCGAACAACGAACTTGAGTTCTTGTTGCTGCCGTCGGCCACCAAATCCAGGCCCGGGATGCCGTCACTCTTCTTGAAAATGCTGCCCATCGGAGTGTCGACCGATGGCTTATCATTGCCGACGTCGTCGTCGTCGTCATCGTCGTCCAGCGAAATGGTGAATATTGGCTGAACCTCTTTGATTTGCTTTGCGGGTGTATTGTCAGCGGATCCACTTGTCTGGCGACGCTTGCCAAGATTGGTGGAGATCGGTGTAGGCGCCTTTGGCGGAGCGGGAACTGGGCCGGCCACTGTCGGGCCTGAAGTAACATTCGGTGTTGGCAGGGTCGGGTGACTGGGAGTCGGAGAAGTGGCTGGCATTTCCTCTGGCGACGGCCCGACTTTGGACTCTGCCAGACCGCCAAAGGTATTCGTGGATAGACCTTGTGGTCCTTGATTGCCTCGGAAATCAGGTTGTGGTATGTCCTTTGACTCTGTCTGAGCTCCAAATGGCGGTCCTTGCGGCCCCTGTGGTCCTTGATTGCCCCGGAAATCTGGAGACGGCTTGTCTGTTGGATCTGTCTTGGTGCTAAATGGCTTCAACAGGGGCGGCCCCGGTGGCCCATTTGGCCCTTGGTTACCTCGGAAATCAGGTGGTGGGCCTCCTCCTCCTCTTTCAAAGTCACTGTTTGCATTGCTAAAGCGGCTTGAACGTCCAGAGCCAAAATTGGGACCTGGCATCATTGATGGCGGCTGCCCTTTTTCATTGTAATTGCCTTGATCCTCCTTTGATTCCTGTTCATCGGCGCTGTGTCCTGTATCTGGGCCTGGTCCCTCTTGCTGCGGCGTATCCGAAGAGGAGCCGCCCGAAGCCGATCCCGTTTGTCCACCCTGCTGCTGCATCTGCTGCTGTCGGCGACGTCGCATCTGCTCCCTCCGCTCGGCAATGCGACGACGCTGCTTTTCGAATTCATCCTCGTAGCGTCGATACTCATCGCGGTCGGGATGATTGGCATTGGCGCGCTTCCAATCCTCGAACTGCTTCTCCCACTGGTCAAACAATCTGTCAAAGCTGGCCTCGTCCAGATCGTTTTGCTGCTGCTGTTGCTGCTGGTTGCGATTTGGCGGGAACTGCTGTTGGTTTGAGCCTCCTCCTCTCTGGTTGAAGTTGCCACGATTCTGATTGAAATTCCCAGGTGGACCGCCGGGACCTCCGTCGCCGCCTCCTGGTCCGCACTCATCTGAATATCCCTGATTTTGGTTTTGATTATGGTTGCGATTGTTGTTCTCCCAGCGATTGTTGTTGTTCTGGCGGCGATTGTTGGAAAAACTGTTACTGTTGTTGTTGTTGTTATTATTGCTGCCAAAGTTATCCATTGAACCTCCTCCACGGCCACCAAAGTTATCGCGATTACAGCCACCTCCTCCTCCAAAGCCGCTCTGATCCTGACTGTAATTATTTCCAAAGCTGTTGCCGCCTTGATAATTTCCCGGCCGCGGCCCGAAGTTGTTGCCGCTGTTGTTATTGTTATTGTTGTTGTTGTTGCTGCTGCTGCCTGATGGCGAGGAGTCTGAACTAAAGTCGGTTTGAGAATTTTTGAGAAATGGATTTTGGTTGCGGTTTCCACTGGCATTTGAATCTCCTCCTCCTGCGGCACCGCCATCGGTTCCCCAGTTTTTCCTGTTGTTCTGGTAATTATTCTGCAGCTTGCGCGATTCCGCCATGTCTCCTTGATCTCCTTGATCGTTGGTCTGCCAGCGATTCTGGCCCTGATTTTGGTTCTGATTCTGATTCTGGTTGTGGTTCTGCTGCTGATCATTTATATTCGGGGGCGGTCCATCCCAGCGGCGGTTTTGATTTTGATTCTCATTGGAATTGCTGCCCATCCATCGGTTCTGATCCCCGCCGCCGGAGGAAGGTAACTGTGGCGGCGGTCCCTCCCAGCGGCGATTGTTGCTATCGCTGTTACCAATTGGCGGCGGTGGTCCGTTCCAGCGGTTATTCATATCATTCTGCGGCGGTGGGCCATCCCAGCGCCCTGGATTCGGGTTATTTGACGGCGGACCAGACTCCCACGGCGGCCTGTTATTGCCCCATTGCTTATCCATGGAGTTCTGCGGCGGCGGCTGCTGTTGCTGGTACTGGTGAGGTGGTGGTGGTCTAGACAGCGAAGGCGGCGGCTGCTGAAGATTGGGAAAACCTGGCTGCTGGTCTGGCGGCGGTCCCGACTGACTATAGTTCATCTGGTTGCCCCATTTCTGAGGGGGTGGCTGCTGCAGCTGCTGCGGCGGTGGCTGAGACGGCGGTTGATGCTGCATCGCCATTGGCGGTGGTCCTGACCAGGGGCCCTGATTCATCTGGTTGGGATTCTGCTGATTGTAACCAGTTTTCTGTGGGGGCGGCGGCGGTGGCTGGTTATACAATTGCGGCTGGGCCATAATCTTGCCCGGCATCGGCGGCACACCAACAGGGGCGACCGGTGTCGGTGCCGGTGCAGCGGCCACAGTCTGGTAATAAGTCTGGGCCGGCGGATATGCTTGCGGTCCAGGAGCAACCACCACCGGCGTTGGGGCGACCACAACTGGAGCTGCAACGGGAGCAACTTGAGCCACCTGAGCTGGTGGCGAGGTGGCATTGGCAGCCGCTGCAGCTGCCATTTCCCGCTTGTACTGCGGATAAGAAAGTTATATGGGTTAACGGCTGGTGTCACGAGGGGATGAGGATAAGGCCACTAACCTGCTCGCCGTACTGGGCATGCCACTTGGCGTACTCCGCCTGGTAGGTCTGCCACTGGTGCCAGTGGTGCTGCAGTGCATACTGTTGTTCCGGCGTCATGGCGGCGTACTGGGCGGCCGTGTACTGTTCGTAGGGGTTGCCCGCACCGCCCGCTGCCGCCAAACCGTTGCTATAAGGGTTGACAGCAGCTGCTGCAGCAACGGTGGCCGGGGGAGCGGCGGCGACGGCGGCGGCGACCGCTAATGTAGCATCGCCGGCGACCATGGGTGCTCCGGCGACCACGGCGCCCTGCTCGGAGGCCGGCGGTGGCGGAGGCGGTGCATCGGGCAGCGGAGGCGGCTGGGATGGCTGCGGCGGCAGAGCAGCCATCATCGGCACCGCGCTGGCGGCGGCCGCCTGCCACTGGTTCCACATTCTTTGCGTTTGCTTTTTTGTCGGATTCTCAGTTGCGGTCTGCGGTTCGAGTCCCGATTTGCCAATTTCCGGCCGACTCACTCACCTGATTTGTGCGCTTTTCACAAAAATCACAATTCACAAATCTGGGCGAGATGAAAAAAAAATTGCTTCTTGACATTACTACTAGAGGTGGACAGCCAGCGATACCCACATCGATGGTTTCCATCAAACATCCCTAAAGTTGTCGATGTTGGCCGGGCACTCTCGATGTCTATGTAAGGGGATTCCCTTTTCGTCGATATACTTATAGTACTCTCGATAACTCCCTAATGTTTAAATTTGAAATATGATTGTATAGATGAGCTATTTTTTTCGAAGATTTTTTAAAAGCATGATTTTCTCCTAAGCAAATCCTCTAATCAAACTGAAAACTAAAAATTATATACCGGACCACAACTGTAATATTAATAATATAAATATGGTATTTGATATATTATAAGACATGTACATATATATATTATTTCGTTTCGTTTTATACAAAAACCAGACACGACATACTATAAAGCTTGTATTCTTGATCAGGATCAAAAGCCGAGTCGATCCTGTGCTATATACCAAATATGGGAATTTCAGTGCATAGCTTTCTCGCTCCCTCTCTCTTTCTCTATATCTCTATCTCTAAAAATCTCCAGCTTTCGTATTCTCTCTATATCTATCTCTCGCTAATTCTCTACTTTTCTGTCTCTCTCTCTCTCTCCCCTTATATTACTTCTTCTTTCTCCTACTTTCTCCGTCTCTATTACTCTCTCTCTCTCGCTTTCTTTCTCTCTCTCTATCTCTAGAGATATCACTTTCTCTCCCTCCTTTCTCTGATTAGGGACTATAAATACAGGCGTGGCCGCCCCACTGACCTCAGTCTGTCCGCGGCCGCCCCAGTGTTTACATATATAGTGAAAGTGATAGTGATAGCCCTTCGACCCCAAAATATCACCTGACCAATGGAACTCATCTGGATAACCTCGAAGAACGTCGCTTTGCCTATAAATAGCCAAATTGAAGCCACCAAGAACATAGCTCAAAAATTAAAGGTATGAAGAAGGATAAGGACGTGTATGGTAAGTCCCAACCAAGAGTATATGTAGCTCTAAAATTAAAGGGATGAAGAAGAATAAGGATGTGTATGGTAAGTCCCCAATATATGGAGCTCTAAAATTAAAGATATGAAGAAGAATAAGGATGGTAAGTCTCAACCAAGGTTATTATTTCTAATATACTAGTATATACCATAGGAACAATGAGAGAAAAAAAAGAAAAAATCATAACATAACGCTGTTTCTAAACATATTTTCATCAATTTTGAGATTTGGCAACTTATTGTTACTTTAGCATTTCGGTTTTAGTTTTTTGATTCTTTGGGCATACAAACTTCGGTGAACCGAAGTGAGTTTCCTTTCTTGTTTGCCTAATTGAATTATTGGTTCTGCAGTCAAGTTCGTTGCCTAAGTCTTTTGTTTGGTATTTTATTTAATGTTATGTTTGCGTACCCAGCTTCTCCAAGCTGCAATATAGGCTTACACAGAAGCAGACCGGAGCACTCATGATAAAACCTAACAATTTATCTATTTGGATGCATTTTTAGGCTTTATAATAATTAACATTTATTTATTTATATAAAGCTACCAGGGTATATAAAACTAGAAGCTAACTGATGAATTTGAGCATTGGCTGCGGTGGCCTACCGCTCGATTAAGGTTATACATGATTTTATTCTAATTAATGGACTAAATTATGAACAGATATTCAGGTTTAATGAGTTACTTATTAAATTTTGTGGGTGAGGTTGGCTTTGTGGAGGAAGGAGAGGATTTTCATAGAGTTTTCTGATGTTGGGTTTGCAAGGAGTTGGATTGGGTTAACATAATGTTTATTTAAGTAAGTAGTCCTAAAAATAACTAACTTGTTCTCGCTACTTCGATTGGAATCAATAACTTGATATGCCCCAGATACAACATATATATAAAACTATAAGGAGTGCAATATAGTTTCATAATATTTTAAAAAGGATTTAGAATATTTATGGCTTGATTTGTATAAAATGTATCTTAATAATATTTTTTGATTGACTTAAAAATATTAAGAAGTTTTTTTTAATATGTTTTTCCATGTTTAAATTAATAACTATCTCAAAATAAATGAGTATTCAAAAAATTAAAATAATTACATCAAATAAAAAAAATTGAGATAACGTAACACGGAGGACTAGAATATGATATCCAAATAAATAATAAATAATAAATAATAAATAATAAATAAAAAAAATAAATAAAAAATAATAATAAAATTATAAATAAAATCATATTCCCAATAGACGTAGACAGCAGTCGCTGTTCGCGTGGAACTCATACCAGCTTTTTTTTTTGCCAAAAGCCTGTCAAAGACAAAATGGCTAAAAGTGACCAAAAAGATCAAATCAATTTAAATAATCACATAAAACACAAGCAAAATTATTATTTCAAAAAAATAAAACAAAATAAATAAAGAGAAGGTTATACTTGTCGAAGGTCCGACATTAAATTAATACAAAATGAGCTGAGCAGCGGCTTTATATAGGGCTTTTTCCAGAACGGAAAGTCAGGGCATGCTTGATTAATATATATAATATTAAATTTTAATTAAAGCTACAAATAATAAACAGATCAGTCAACTTAATTACATATAATTTGTATTATTATATAATTTCTTTTATATTATCCGGCTGTTCTGTCCCCGTGAAATTGTTTTTAAGTTGGTTTTTAATTTAATTAAATTTAAATTTAAGTTGGAAAGTGAATGTGAACAGAGCGTTGCCAGACTAGTGCCGGCTTTGGACTGAAAGGCGGCCCTTTGAATTATGCCTGCACGGTCACACTGACGTCACCGACACGTGCTGCTTGCGAAGTTTTGTTTTGCTTTCCCTTGTTTTTCATGTAAGAATCTTCCAACACAATGGCGGAGACGAGCAGAAAGATCAAGTTTCTGATAGCGGACACCACGGCCTTCATTAACGCGGTCCCCCTAAACGTGAGTGCGCTCCAGATCAAGGCTGCAATTCACTAACGAGTCCCACATTCCAAACCGATTTCAGGAATATGCCGAGCAGGTGCTCACAGTGCCCGATGTTGTGGCCGAGGTGCGCAACAAGCGACAGATCCGACGCCTCTGCGTCCTGCCCTTTGACCTGCAGGTGCGGGAGCCCCGTCCAGAGAGCGTCAAGCACTGCGTGGAGTTCGCCAAGCGGACCGGAGACTACGCCAGCCTCTCGGGCATCGATCTGAAGGTCATCTCGCTCACCTACGAGCTGGAGGCGGACACTGTGGGCACTGCCCATCTGCGCACGGAGCCCATAATGGCGCAGACTATAGCCTCCAAAGAGAAGCCCGCCGAAATGCTGGATGTGAACAACAAGCGTTTGGTTGGCTGGTACATGCCCGAGGGTGAGGAAGAGTCCGATGAGGAGGAGGAAGTTTCTGAGGACGAGGCTTCCGAGGAGGAAGATGGGTCAGCAGAGGAGAAACCAGAGCAGGAGGAAGAGGAAACCACAGAGGTGGACAACGTGAAAGCCGCCATAGAAGCCCAGTTGGCGGGCAAGCCAGCCCCGCCCAGCCAACCATTAGAGGGCACTCAGCCTGAGGAAGATGAGCCCTCGCAGGAAGAGCTGGACAAGCTGTTCGAACAGCTTAAGTGCGCGCCCAGCGCCGAGGAAGAGAAGGAACTCTCGCAGTTGCTGGTATCCCAGCCGCAGGCGGACGAAGGCGAAGAGCCCGAGGAAGAGGAGCAAAATGCACACGAAGAGGAGGACGTTGGTGACGATGGCTGGATCACGCACTCCAATATCAAGAAGGCAAAGAAGGCGCTGGAGGGCAAAGTGGAGACCGATGAGGTGCCGCCCGTGGCCTGCATGACCACGGACTACGCCCTGCAGAACGTCCTCAAGCAGCTCAATCTCCATTTGGCCGCTCTCAACGGTCGGATTATCAAGCAGCTACGCACATACATCCTTCGCTGCTACGCCTGCTACAAGACCACCAGCATCATGACCAAGGTCTTCTGTCCCAACTGCGGCAACAAGACGCTGAAGCGCGTGGCCGTCAGCCTCGACGAGAACGGCCGCCAGGTGATACACATCAACACGCGAAGGCCGCTGACCAACAAATATAAGAACCAGAGCCTGCCGCGTTTCCAGGGCGGCAAGCACTCGCGGAATCCCATCCTCTTCGAGGATCAGCCAATGCCTAGGCAAATGCCGTCGCGTGTGGCCAAGACCAAGACGAACGCCCTGAATGAGGACTACACTGCCGGCTTCTCGCCTTTTGTGCTGCGCGACGTGGACTCCAAGTCGGCCATGCTGCGCTCCAAGGGTAACCTCAAGGAGTGGGCCAGGAACAACAACTTTGAGGAGGATCGCAGGCGCAAGAACTACAATCGTTTGTACAAATAGATATTTTATGGGATAAGGCTTAACCTCCGGATGTAACATGTAATAATAAAATATATATTTAAAAATATATGTGAAATAAAACAGAATGAAAGTTAACGTCCGCTGGCTCAGAGCCGGAGATCCGTTTTTATTCCCAGTGAATCACAGTTTAACGCACAGATCGTCGCCGGGATAGACGGGCAGATTCAGTTCGTATTTGCGCTGCAGAGCTGGCGGCACGAATCTGCCGCCCAGGTAGTGGTGGTCCCCCCGAAAGTGACGGGCACAGAGCTTGGGAGCAGTCAGGGAAATGAGCAGAGCCGGCTCCAGGTCGCACTCACTCACCCGGCCCTTCTCCACGTCCCAGCCGCTGGGTATGTCCACGCTAAACGAAAATAAATAATAATTTAGAAATTAATTTTCATTTTTCTTTGTCTTCCTTCCTCACCTGGCTATCGGCAGCTTCGTCCGCTGCATCAGCTCCACGACAGCCACAAAGTCAGCCCGAACAGGTGGCTTAAAGCTAAACCCAAAGAGGGCATCCACAATGAGATCGTACTGGCTGGCAGCCACCTCAACGCTGGGGCACTCGGTTACTGCAGAAATCTCCATCATTTGGCACTGGTGACTCAGGGCCTCGTACAGGGGCTTTGGCGTTGGCTTCGGGTAGTAAATAACTGGCTGGTAGCCCATCAGCGAAAGGTGGCGGGCGCAGACCAAGCCGTCGCCTCCGTTATTCCCGGGACCGCAACAGACGAGGACCCGTGCATGGCTCTCCGGGGGAAAGCACTTGGCCACCGCATGGGCACAGCTCAGGCCGGCCAGCTCCATTAGCTGGTCCACGCTGAATTTGTAGGTCGTGAAGAGCTCCTGGTCCACATTGATGGCCTCGCTCTGGCTCAGATACTTGACCATTTTCTGTTCGCCGGCGTACGTGCGCTTTGTCAGCTGATTCTGGGCAAAGGTCCTTGGTTTGAGCTTGATTGTATGTGTGGCCAGGGAGGGCAGAAGCCGGGACAGGATCCTGGGGGACGCGATGCTTTGCAAGCTCAGCAGGCTCATAGGTTGCGGCCGTAATTGCTTTTTATCTCCGTCACAAATTTCCTTTCAAAATAATTTATCAAACTTTTGGCACTACAAACAGTGTTGCCTATGGCCTCGCAGATATCGATACATCGATATTGTTGTTGATCGAACAACGAATGTTGCAAGGTATATCTGATGGATTGTTGCACGGACACACTGATCGCTTGTAAATTTCTCGATCGGACGTACGCGCTTGTGCGTTGGTTTTTGTTTTCATTTCGTTTTTCGGTTTTATTTCGCGCACTTTGTTTTGTTTCGGTTACTTGTTATTTTTTTGTTTTGTTAGTGGCAAAAGTGGCATTGCAAAACAGCATACAGCATACGCATTGCCATTGCAACAACACAACAAAAGCAGAAAAGAAATCGTTGCAAGTTGCGTGCCGTCACACGTCGTCGCAGCGTAAATGCAACAACGCAGCCGCAGAGCAACAAAAACAACGGTAATAGCAGCAACAGCGTTCGATAAGTTTGTGCAACATGCGCGCGCGCGTTGTAGGTGCTTTGTTAATACAGTCGACTTCAATCAACAAAATATCAGTAGAGAAACCAAGCTTACTAAAAGAAAACAAATTAAATTAATAAATAATTTACTAAACAAATAAAATGTAATAATTTGGCAAAAACTGACATGAATTTGGAAAATATTGAATATAAAGAAAAATAAACAAACTATAACAAACAAACTAAAACAATAAACAATACTTGCAAATGAAATTGATTCAAACAAAATATGTGAAAATTTTACAAAAGTTGCTAAATATTTAAATTTAATCCAATTAAGTTGTGCCAGCAAAAAAAGTATTTCACAATTTCTGTTAAATAAAACGAAACAAATCAAATACCAAGTGACGAAATTAATTAAAACAACTGGCGATTGCCTTTATGTGAAGGAAAAATTTTTACTGTGAACAAAAAAATTATGTATATATTTTGTATTAATTTTTTTTCTGGTTGCATCTAAAGTGTATTTCGTGTTTTTGTTTATTTGCTTCAAGAATCAAATGGAGTTCGAGTTCGGCAGCACAGGCAATTAATTGGAATCTCGTTTAAGCCCAAGCTGAGGTAAGCCATTTTGATTCATGTTTAATTATCATGTTGCCACACGTTCGCTGAGAACTTTCACTGCTAACGAATCGGAAGGTGGGGAAGGGGAAGCAAATTTGAAGCACCTTTATATGGATTGCAGCAATTTTTGGATTGCATTTCATTTATTTTCAATTTGGTTCGGCTTTTGGGTTTCTTTTTTCCTCGGATTCGGTTTCGGATGGTGTGGAAATTTCCGGATTATAATTTCAACGTCGTTTACCTGCCGCGACCCGCACAGATACTTGCCACCTTGCTTCCACTTTTACTGAGAAAATGTCGTAACCTATTGATGTATGGAAATGAATCGTTCTTTAACATTATTATAAAACACGGGTTTTATTGTTTAATGGGTTGTTATTTTATTGTTAGAAACAAAATGATGGGAATATTTTTTGTAGAATGCATTTTAATGCATTTCCTTCCCTTTTCCATTCGCCTTCCTTCCTTCCTCTATTTCCTCCCTCTTCCTCCTTCTGCTCATGCAAATTTTTCGGGTCGTTGCAGCAGGTTTATTGTTGCTGCCATCTCCCTTCCTCTCACGCTCCAATGGCCAGCAAGCGCGCACAGGTAGGCCAGGGAGGGTGGGGTGTGTGTGTGTTGCAAGAGGGTGAGGGGTTGAATAAAAAGGACCAGGTAAGCGATCGCTGAGAGCAGCAGCAGCAGCAGCTGGTCTTTACCTTTGCCTTTTGTTTGGCTCAGCTTTTCTGCTTCTTCAACGCGGCTTCCTGCCAGCACAGTGGGTAGAATTGAACGATTTGCATGCGCAAAAATAATTTACTTTAAACGGGGTATGATTTTAATCAAGAAACAATTTCATAATAAATTTGTTTTCTTCCTTCATATGTTTAGTACCCAACAGGTTATTTAACTGAAAGAAAAAAAATTAAATATATTTCGGATTTTGCAAGCATCTTAATTATTTTCCATTTAGATTAAACCATTTTTTTATTTGTTTATTTACCTAATTCAAAGAGCAGATGTAGGAAAGTATAAAGCCAGCTTCCTAGTAAGATTTTTCATCATATTTGTCCTGAGTTTTTCCCACCTTTGACACGGCATCCACGGTGCCATTTTTGGTGGTGCTGATTACCTGGCTCACACTTTTTCTTTTTCTTCTTTGGCCGCTGTGATTTGCTGGCCTCGTTATTGTTGTTTATTTTTTCTCTTATATTTTTCCACTTCTTTCGCATTTGCTTTTATTGCTCAGATGTATCTCGACAGGCGGTTTTTCTGTTTTTCTTTTATATAATACATAAATATGTATGGGTATGTATGTATGTATGTAATTGTTTAGAATTTGTTCTTCTGTCTGCTTTTTAGTGCACTTTGTTGGGCTTCACTTTAGTTGGCTAAGAAGAAGAAGAAGAACTATAAAAGAGAAGCTAACAAAAAGGAGAAGAAGAATTAAGCTGCAGTTTGGCCTTCAACTAAACTTTTAACTTTAATTTTATTGTCAGTCGAAAATGCATTTCAATGTTTGTTATTTGTTTTTATATTAGTTATATTTTATTTTTCTTGAGCGAATTGAAAAGCCTTTCAAGTGCACTGTTCAAATAAAAATAAACAGATTTTTGTAGAGCTATAAATAATGGGAAAAACTCTTATCTCTTCTCTGAAATTATATTGTATTTTATTCCAATTATTGCTTAATCTTTAAAAACATTTCAAATGTAAAACATTATGATTTTACTCTCCTAAATGTGTTGCAATTTTTTATTTAAACATTTTCTTTTCGGTTTAATATCTTACAAAATATAAAATCTATTTTTGAAATGCATCCGTCAGATACTTTTCCCTTTGTGACAAGCTTATCGCCTTCACGCGAGCCGGGGAAAATGTAAATGGAAACTGAAAGTGGAATTGATAAGAGAAAATGGGTGACAAGTTGAATGGGTTACTAAACTAAGCTGTCCAGCGAAAGAGAATGCTGAGATGGGAAATGAGAGAAAGAGGGAGAGTGAGAAAAGGAGTGGGGGAAGGGGATCAGAGCCGGGGTCAAAGCTTAGTCACTCACTTGCTGACATTCTCTTTGGCCATCTCTTTCGAAGGGAGCCATAAATATTTAGAGCTTGTCTTTTGTATTGTATCTTGCTCAGCATTTTAATACCCAGCAATGACTGGGTATATTGGAGTATATAAATGACTTGGCTTTTCAAAGAGCTTGTTAATTTATTTACCAAATATTAACTAAAGTCTACTTGAGGTTTGAAATAATCTATCTTTAATATTTAAGATATATTTTTAAATTATATTCTCGAGCATTTCCCATTTAATGGGTATCAGTTGCTGAACTCTGTGGCTGCTGAACCTTTGACCTTGATTGTATATCGGAGTTGTTGTCATCGAGTGATTCAATCGCTCCACAATCGCGATCGCTGGCGCCTATCAAAGTTCTCCCCCGTCATGTAATGCCATTTGTGAGCTCTTTTTTCCACACATCGTTGTGATTTCTCAGAGGCCACTGATAAGTTTCTACTTCAATAACAACAATTGCAACAACAACAACAATAACAACGTTGGTGTAGAAGTAACAGAAGAACTCTGGATGAACTGCAGGAATAATAAATATCAGGTTTTCGGACCGAGATCGGGGGCAATCCCTATGGGATTACGTTGGCTTATCTTTTATTGTTCCGAAAGCGCGGCTTAGCGGCAGGTAGGTGGAAGCGAGATACAACACAGACAAGCATTTAAAGGTAGAAATAAAAAAAAAAGAAAATAAATATACAAAAAAAACAAACAAAATGCGAAACACGAAAACATGAAAATGTTGGCCCCGTACCGAAAACAGTTTTCAGTCAAATTCAAGTCACCGGGGAGTGCTAGAGACAGAGGCACAGTTGCAGGGGGCAGAGGGGAGGAATGGTACTAGGCGGGTAAAAAAAAAACTATAAAAATAGTAAAAACACTGGAATTTATTGGGGATTTGAGCAGTAAAAAAGTCTACATATTGTTTATTATATTTTTTTATTAATTTTTTTTATTAATATAAGTCAATAGCCTAGATGTTTGGCGATCTGAGGTACGAAAACTACTGAAATTTGACGCCAAAATAATTAAATAACCATTTTATACCTTTATAATATACCAAATTAAAGGGAGAAAAGTAAAGAAAAAGTTCAAATATAGAAAAAAAAGGGGAAATCCTTTAATAATTGAATTACAATTATATCCATCTGACGATCTTATTTACTAGAAAATGAAATTGAAAATATGTTGGACACACTTAAACTCACAGAAGAAAAACACACAGAAACACACAAGTTGGCTAGAAAAAGTTTGGAGATGGAAAATGTACAAAACTAAAAGCAGGATGGATTAAATTGGGATTTATGCCCAAACGCACTCGTGGCATATGTAATGCACCCCTTTCCTTATTTTTAGGGACTCGCCCTAGTCGCCTCGTTGTTGTTTTTATTTTTTGTTTTTTTTTTTTGTTTTTTTTTTTTATTATTTCACCTGCTTCCTTGGTGGGGCTCGCTCTTTACTTTTTGTTTCGTTGTCGAGGGCGGGCAGATAAAAATGTTGAAACAATAACCAAGGTAATTCCCAGGAGGCATCGCCAGGATGCCAGGATATAACTGCCAGCCAGCCTTTTCGGGGGGGAAAAGAAGTGGGCTTTTAAACCCGAGATTGGGAGCATTTGCAGGTATTTCATTCTTTTTTTTTTTTAGCGTTTTTTTTATTTTTGTTTCGTTACGTTCTTGTTGAGCTGGACGAGTTATCCTAAGCAAAGTGTTGTACATTTTGTGCCACCGCCCATATGGAAATTGCATTTCCTGGGCGCCTTCGGGCACAGACGGTAAAAGCCCAACAGCAAGGAGATGGTTGCATATGCACTTTTTATGTAAGTCAGCAAATTGACTCTGCTTTCCGCACATTTTCCTGCAATGTGACTGGGGCTAGAATTTTTGGGCTTAAGGGAGGAAAAATAAAAATAAAACAACAGCAAAAAAATCCCAACCAAAGTGTAGGAGGGAAAAGGCTTAAAAGAAAGGATGTGCTTTAAGAGATTTTCCCCACGACAGATTTATTTCAGTATTTGAAAAATAAACTGAGAATATACAATTTGCAGTTTTTACAGTCATGTAATATTTGCAATATTTTTATTTAATTCAAAAAATGAGAGCATATATTTATATAGTTAATGGACTTCAAAGAAATAATTATAATAAACCATAACGCATACGCGTTAATTCCAAAATCCTGATCATGATTGCGGTTCCATTGACCAAAATTATAAATTATTATTCCCTTGGAGTGTGAAAAGCTGCGGATAATCAAACCGGCCAGTGGCTTTTCCACCAGATTTTTTCTGTGTATGTGTGTTTAATATCGTATGTGTTATGAATTACTTTCGACCACTTGCAATAATGAGATGAAAAAACAATTTTGTTGCCGTTGCTGGTGGGGCTGCTGCCACCAAATTGGAATTCCAATTAAATGGGTCTGGACTTGGTCTGCGACTGGGTGTGGGGAAAATTGCATTAAAATCCCCGCTCAGCTCTCTGCGACATGATTCAATCAAACTGGAAAAATGAATTGTTTGCGGGAAACGGAAAAAACCAGAGGCAGAAATAACAAATAACAATAAATGGGTAGAGAGACGCGACAATAATATGATATATGTGTGGCTGCAAGTAATAATAATAATACTGGATATGTGGAGTAAATGTTGCATAATGCTAGGAAATCGCTAATCAAATAGGGTTGGAGCAGCCCCCAAGTAGGAAGTTAAATGTCTCGATACTCAAGCTCATAGTGGGGGATATAAGATGGCCTTGTCACTCGCTCTCCCCCCACCCTCTCAACGGCTGCTGCTCCCAATTAACCCTATCAATTGAGCAGAAAAAAATGAAGATAATTTAAATACCCACGGTGCTCAGGCAATCATCGGATGCATTTTGTAGCTCGCAAATTAACATGTTTTGCGCGCTCTGCCAACGCACGCAGCTACAACTAAATGCTACAGGTACCTGTTACGTGTTACCTGTTCCACGTGCACCTGGCCGCGCAGCCAGGAGTGGGCTTCAAAAGGAGTTAAAAGTGCCGTGAGCCTGAGGAAGGGGAGTGCTTAAGGTTTTAAGTTGCGAGCTTTTTAGGTATTTAAATATTTAACAAACTGAGTGTTGCTTTTTTTGCTTTGTTTTGAAATCAACTAGGGAATAATTTAAATATACACGAAGCATTGAGGAGGACTTCTTTTAAAGTATATTTAATACATTATATATTTAGATTTATTAATATTTATTTAGTTTACATTTCTAGTTAAAAGTCGAATTATTCCATTCTTTCCTTTTTTATATTTATTTTTTAATATCTACGTTCCTGTGTACTTGGGTAGCAAAACAAACAAAATTTTTGTCCAACTGAAATGAAACATGCCCGCAATGGGGGGAAAACAGGATACAAGAGGACAGAAGGCGGACATGAAGCCCCTGCCACAAACGGACTCTGACTCTTCGACATCCAACTGTAATTGAAGCTGAAACAGTTGAGCCAGTAAATTGTGTGCTATATAACACGACAACAGCCGCAACAACTATGGAAAAAAATGAGGAAATATGCAACTGCTCAACATGCTGCAGGGAGGGGGCAGGCCCCGAGGGAGGAGATCGTGGAGGTCGGGGCACAGAGAAAAATATTTAAATACAATTTAGGCAGAACTTTCAGTATTTTCATTATTTAAAACTTCTTTGAAACCAAGAAATTTTGTTATATTTTTATACTTTTATTAATTTTTCCCTGTGTGTGTGCACACATGTGACATGATTGTCCATTGGTTTCATATAAAAAAACTACTCGTCTCCTTTGCCCCTCTTTGTCTCGTGCCAAAAAAGAGACGACAAAGGATATATCCAATGGGGGGGAATTATGGGGAAATTACTAGGGAAAGAGAAAGAGATATCAAAGCCCCTTAATCGTCCCTTTTGTGGAAATGTCCAACTGTCAATCTGCAGACAAGTGTAGGTCAATGCAAATTATGAGAATCGAGAGCAATATGGCTCAAAAGCGAAATCCAAGACAGCTGACAGACTGACAGCCGAAAGAGAGGATACTGGGGGTGACAAACACGACACATTTGGCAGGAGGTCACCACTTGAGGGGATGAGCCCCAACTGAAAGCAAAAATAATAAATTAAATGTCAAACGGATATCGGCTATCGACCAAACGGATTTGTTGGCAATAAAATAAAACGAATAAACAGGTGAAAAGTTGAGGGAGATTATTATTGCTGAAATATATGTATTATTTATTATTAAATCAAGGCTTAAAAAATATTTATAAATACTATTCAAATTGTGTAGCTAACAAAGATAGCTACCATCATCTGGGCCAACTTGATCTGACAAAGAAGCCAAAAGCTGGCGGAGATTTACTGCCCAGCCAGTGACCCGGGTTGACACAAATCTTCCATTTGTAAATTGCCCAACCCTCCACCTCCACCTCCACCTCCTCCCCTTCGTTGTTATTTATTTAATTTAAAATTTTTCAATGTTGCAATTGTTTGTCGTCTGGTTTGGAGATTTGACAATGCAAACGAAGCGATAAGCGGAAAGGAAAAAAAAAGAAAAAGAAAAATGTCAGAGTGAAGCGAAAACCCACAAACCGAAACCGAAACCGAAACCGAAAACTGAACCCACACAGAGAACCAGAGCACCGAGAGAAGTGTGTGTTTGGTTCAATTCCATTTATCATTTACGCATGATAAGCCCGATAAGCGTTTGTACCTCGCCAGTTTTCCCTTTTTCCCCCGCCGCCACTTGTCAATTTCCCCACGACAAGCTGGCGGCCAAACTCTTGCCAATGTATCTCTCGAGTATTTGTATCTGAAACTGTATCTGTATCTGTATCTGTATCTGTATCTGAATCTGAATCTGCTTATTGTCATCCAAGTGAATGCGTGAGCTGCCTGCCGGCTGGACCTCAACTGAAAATTTCGTATTTGTGTTGCGAAAAAGTTCTTTGCCACAGGAAAAGTTTCCTAAAATTCGTAGGTTTCTTTGGGTTTTCTTTTGTTTTGGTTTTGTTTATGTTGATAAGTTTTTCCACATTCTTCGTTACTTGACTGGAACTTCAGTTACTGGGAGATTAATATCTTTTACCTAAGCTAAGTTTGATTGATTATAGCATTTAGTAAAATGAAGTCAACGTAAATACAATATTATTTATTTATAAACTCAATTGTGACTCAATTGTTTATCGTTTTTATTTAGGCCTCTAGATATATTCAATAGATTCTGCCATATCAGAGTCTTAATAAAATTTATAAAATTAATTGCAAATAGTGGGGCATGTATTTAGATTGATTTGATAATATTTTATTCCATTTTTTTTTCAAATTTGAATGTAAGCGCATGACAAATGAAAATATATATTTTTAAAATTATATTTTAATTATATTAATTATTTTTCCTCTTTAAAAATATATCTTTATTATCGCCAAGTTTATTTTGTATTTTTGGCATATTTCGTTGTCAATTATATAATTTATTTAATGTCTCAGTGATTCCACTCGTAATCTACAACAACAATTGCAGCATGTTCATTGATAAAGCAACTCAATAATGATAATAATAATAATACAACCAAAACAAACTCGATAACGACTTTGTCGGTAGCTTAAGTGATTGATTACTCGATCGTTTGGCTTAATCCAATCGATGGATTTTACAAGTGATTAATAAATAATTGCTTGTGGAAGCATTGTAAACATTTAAATATTTGTTTGTTTCCCCTAGATTTCCGCTCTTCATCTGCCATTTTTTTTTCACTGCCCATTTTTGTTTTCTGCTGCATTGAACCGTAGGAAATCACCTTGATTTTGTGGGTTAGTTTTCGGTTTGGCTTCGTCCGAGTTGCGTTGGGGGGCGATGGGGTTCACTTTCGTTAACCCACCTCCCCCACTCCACCCACAAAACTTGCCCGCTTAACCCCTTTTCGAACCTCGTGGGAGGGAGGGGGGCTACAAAGAGAGATTACGTTTCTGGGCCCTACGCGCTTGGTAGTTATTGTTGTTGTTGTTGTTGTTGCTCTGCCTGTCTCGCTTCAGGTGTTTATTTTGCAATGTACTATACATATATGTATGTGTGTGTGTGTGTGTGTGTATAGAGCATACTGCTTTTATTATTGTTTTTTTGTTTTTATTTTGTTGCTGCTCGTTCGTTGCTCGTTACGCTTCAGTTTGGAAAATCACGCTTTATTGCATTTCAAACCCGATTTGCTATGGCCCATGACCGGGGTTACCAGGTAGGGGGAGACTTGAGGCGAAGGGGGGCTTGAAAAGTTCCCACACCGCTTACAAAAAAAAAAATTATAATAGAAAAAATATTCAATAATAGCTACCAATTGGATTTGCAGTTTTTGCATATCATTTTCTTTAAATTTAATTAAACTCAATTATAACAATTTAAAACCTACATTGAAGGTAGATATAGATAAAGATATATACATGTATATTCAAGGAAACCAAATAATTAATAGGTTTTGTTTATAATTTTATAATTTTGCCAGGTTTTCCCTCCTAAATAACTTAAAGAAACCATAAAGTAATTAATTTTTTCAACCATTTTAACTCCTTTAAGATTATTTATTTTAGTTTTAATATTAAACCAATTTGCTTTTAGATATTTATATATTTTTAAATAAATTCCAACATATTTAAAATGTTTATATTATTTATGCAAAGTTTAGATACTTTCGTTTAGTTTCTCTCTGTGAAGTTTTACAGCCTCTGTTTGGATGGTTTGCATGCATCTAAAATCCCTTTTTCCCTTCTCCATAAAAAAAACTACAAAAACAACTTCCAGCTGAGTTCGCAAACAGAAATAATAAAAACAAAATAAAGCAAAATCAATTTACTCGCCAAATGCGTAAAAATCATCAACTTTCCATAATTACTTTAATAGCCAGCAACTCCAACTTGGCCGGCTGTTTTTCGTGTCTATGCTCTGTTTTTTGTTTTGTTTTTATCTTTTGAGTTTTTTTCTGTATATTTTTTCTGTTTTTTTTTTTTTTTGTTGTGTTGTTAAACAATTAAAAGACCATTTGGCCATGGGTGGGGGTATCTCCTCTGCCGTCAACGTGACTCACTAGGACTGAAGCTAAAAATAATTATAAGAAATTCAGCAAAAATGACTAAACGATGAAGTTTCTGCCGGCTCCTCGTGCTCCATCTCCTCCTCCTGCCCTCCATTTCCTCCTCCTTCTCCTTCTGCACCTTGTACTTCTTTTACTTATTTTCGTTGCTTTTGTCTTTGTTTTGGGTGCGTGTGTGTCGAGGGGTTCATGAACCTGTCGAGTGTTTATCAATTATTATTATGGCAGATTTGTTGTTGGCTTGTTTGTGTCGGCGAGTTTTATTTACTTGGACCACAGTGAAGCCTGTCTTTAAGGGAAACCTACTTAAGTACTTTGGGTATCAATTAAATTTTAAGAGATTTTTTAAAGCGCCAATAAGGTCCATAAATAATCAAAATTGGATTATTATTATTAATTTTTTATTTCTAAATCCCCAAAATAAGAGGTCAGTTGATTTTAAATTCACATCTTGAACTCAAAGTGCACTCCCGGTAGACTGAATCTCTGCCTGTTCCCTCCAAGAAACTAAACTTTTTATGGCAGCGAAAGAAATTGCAATCGGGGGGAAAACAGGGGGGAGGGGAAAAGAAACAAAAAGGGGTAAATGGAAAAATTGCAAAAAGGGAGAGGACAGGGAGGAGGGAATACGGGGAGAAAGGGAGGAAAAATCCAAACACAAACTCGATTTGCGCACCAAATTGACTGTAAAATGTGCAATCTGCAAGTTAATAATCGCCACACGAATGGGCCTCTGCACACAGCAACAGAAATATACTACGAAAAATTGCAATAAAACAACAGCAACAATCAGATGAAAGCCAACAAAAGCAGGCCAATTAAAGTCACAATAGTTGTGAACGTATACGTAATATTTCAAAAAAAAAAAAAAAACAGAAAAAAAAAACAGAGAAGGGGGAGAGAAAACATAACTAAACAAGCCGAAACATAAGCAACAATATCAGCAACATATACGACAGCAGCAGCAACAACAACATCAGCAGCAGTGCATCAGTCAAGCGGCAAAAAACACTTGAAAATACTTTTTCCAAGCCAAAGACTTTTGCCAACAAGCTGACTTTTGGGAGGGGTTTCCCCTAGTACAGTGCGTTCCATTAATGTAAATGGAATTTAAGGGGCTTTTAAATGTACACATTTTATTGAAAATAAAAATAATTGTTATACCAATAACTTTTTTTAGGCAAACAAACATTAACTTTAATATTTGACTACTTTTCATATATATTTATTACATCATATATTCAGAAATAATAAATAGAATATTTCGTTGGTATGTTTATACATAGCTCTATTATATAATGTTTTTATGAATATTTTTATTATTAACCAGTTTGGTTATGGTTAGCCTATAAATATGACTCATACCTTACACATGGCAAACGAATCTGAAGTGGCGGCCGTTGAAAAAGAAGCAGCAGTAAAACATCATAAAGTCGCCGAGGCAAGAGAGCAAATAAAGGGCTCAATTACAAAAAGAAACAAAAACAAAAATAATGAAAAATAATATAATTTTGTTAAGATTGTTGCAAGGAAATAAAGGGGTCTATGAGTCATAATTCCAAAAGTCCAACAGCTGATGAAATGAGGAGCTACACGTTGAAAAATAAAATAATGAGAAAGGAGTTCAATATACATAAATAATATTTAATTTTCATTTAAATATTTATCAAAGTATGTTATTTTATTGCTTTATAATTGCTTGATCTCTTAAAATGCCTATTAAGTGCCCCCTAAAGATGACTATTATTTCTTGTAGTTTTACATCCTCGATAATCCTGCAAAGATTCAGTAGCTTTCCGTAGTTCTCTTTTTCCTTTCCAATCTCCTCTTTTTTCTCCTTCTTTATTGGGGCGGCGTAGGCAATTACCATTGATTAATGCTCAAGGAAAGAGAAGGGAAAGGAGCCAAGTGGAAAGGAGAAAGGGAGGAGCATGGCAGAGACTTGCAAGGCTCTGAAGAAAGTAACGCTTGTAATTATTTCTCCATTGATTGGGGTCTCCGTTTTTTTTTTGCACTCCCAATTCCTTTGGGTTTTTTCTCTGTTTTCGGGGGAGCTTGCTTTGTTTTCATTGTCGTTGGCCAATCTTTAGTAGTTAAGCCTCTTCTTCTTCGTCTCTAGCGTGCTGCTCCTGGTGAGCATGCTCCCTGCCTTCCCACTTTGTCGGCCGCTTCTGCCTGCAAATGATGCTGTAATTTATTTGCCTTTGTCATTGCACTTGGTCCGGGTCTTACGTTGGCCTTCTCCTAGTCTCCTGCCCCGGCTCCTCCTTGTCTTGGTGCTCCCTTCCATCTGCCATCTTCCATCTTTTTGGCCACTTGTGGCAGTTTTGTTTGGCGGATCCTCGGAGCTGACTGCAAATGGCTGCTCATAAATTTGCTGCTGCTTGCATTTGCGTATGTTGGCCATCGTTGGAGCAGCTGCTGCTTCTTTGACTGTTTATGCACTGAGAGAATAAAGTGGAAAATGTAGGTCAATCGATTCTGCAATTAAATTCATTTCAATTCGTAACAGTAATGGTATATTTTTTGTTATACTCGAGTGTTGTTTTCCAAGAAGCAATTTAAAAAAGAATTTTATTATTTAAAAAAGTACTATAATATTTCTTTCAGTTTATACCATATACTCCCTCTCTTTTAGCCATGTAATTTATGTGCGGATTTTTATGGTTTGTTAGTTTTTGCAGCCATAATCCAACCTATCCACTCCAGGATCGGCTCCACCTCGTCGCCGACTTATTGAACACTTGCAACATCATGTTTTCAACCCCCCTTTTCCACACCCCTGTATGCCTTTATATTTATTTATTTGATGTTTTCCTCTTCCTTCCTCTCTGCTGGTTTTTTGTTCCGGTTTTGTTTTACTCCCAGCATTTTGTTAGTTCATTTGTTGTTTAACCTTTTAATATGCAAATTAGATGATCCAGCTTCTTGGGGACTTGAGGGTAGTTTTAAGGCATTAATAATAAATAATTATATAATTTTTAATATTTAAATTACATTAATAAAAGCATTCGTACTAACTTATTTTATGTATTTTTTCGCAGCTTTTTATACTTCTGCAGCTTACATAACTTTTAAAAAAGGGAAACTCTTCATCTTGGGTAAGTTACTACTTAATTTCAACTTAAATTATATTATGTAAATTTCCATTAAACTTGTACATCTTTCTGCAAAGTTTTCATGGTTTAACTTTATTCTTCCCTCTCGTAAATCAATTTCAATTTCGTCTATTGAAAACAAATATTTATTTTCTCATGCATTTTCTCGCCATTCCTCTTTCGGCTATATGCAAATCGAGTTGGGAAGATATAGCTTCGTCGCCGTATTCCATTAAATATTCCATTGCATTTTGTGTCGCCTTCCGTCATCTTTTCTTTTTTTTTTTTTTTTAAAGATATTTTGTGTTAATTTCTGCGTTTGGCTTTGCGCCAAATCATTTCTTCAGTTTATTTACCTTTTGATGCAACTTCGCGCTCTCCCTTGGTATTTATTTTCTTTTATTCACTTTTCTTCTCTCTCTTTTTTTCATTTAATTGTGTTGATTTTCGCGCTTGCCAAAATGGTTTTTTCTTTTAGTTTTTTTTTTTTAGCCATATCATTTTTTTGCCGCCTTGTATTTGCCACACGTGACCGAAATTAGCGCCGAACTTTGGGCGGGGGCTTCACTGTAATTGACTTTAATGTTTCGGCACGGAGTGGAGAGTGGAAAGAACCGACAACTTTCATCTTTTTTTGGCAAAGAATTTGCTGTGGCAACTTCATAGATACATTTTTTGTTTCTGTTTAACTTGGGGTCATAATAAAAATAAAATACAAAATAATATTAACAATCCAAATCTAAAAAAACTAAAGCAATCATATTTTGTATCTATATTCTAAAAGGTTTTTAGAATATTCTCATATAAAATCATTCTGAAATATATATTAATATTTACAAAATTGATTAGTAAATGTAAAAAGAATATTTGCTTAGATTCCGTGGTATATTAAAATTTATAATTATTTTATGTTTTCCTAGTCAAAGTGTTCTTATCTCATTTTTGTTTTAGGATTTTCTATAAACTCGACTGTACACTTCCAAATGAAGTGAACTAAAAAGTCTTGCCCTCGGATTCAATACGATTCAATGGGAAAAAGACGATTTTTCGTGACAGGCACTTGCTAAGCCCGTCCGCTCAACTCTGTGCGGTTACTTATTAACTTTTATGGACCATATATAAAGCGCAATTTTTTTTCCCCATTTTCAACAAGCGGCAAGCCGAAGCGGCGACCAAACGAACTCGAACTCATCCGCTGGTAAAAGGAGGCAGGCAGGCAAGGGTAGGGGAAAAACCAGTCCAAAAAGGGGGGGAAAAATATATATGTATGTATATATGGTAGCTAAAAGCAAATGCAAGTGCCCAAAAACTTAAGCCGAAAACTAAACCAGACGAGGAGAGTCGCATTTCTTTGGCCATAGCAATTTACCAAATATGTACCTTTCACTTTGAAAATCGTAAAATGTCACAAACTGTTCAATAAAAACACAAATGACAATAAAAAATTCGATAAACAAGCGGTGGAAAATGGCAGACTCGAACTCGAACTCGAACTCCTCAGGTCCCAGAGTAAAACTCGGAGTCAAACACAGGCATTGGCCAACAACAACAACCGCGACAACAATGCAAGCCATTGCATAAATTATTGTAAATTTATGCGAAAATTACAGCAACAACTGCGGCAGCAAACGACAAACGTCAGCAACGGGAATCAAAGATTTAAGGCCACCTTTTGGCCAACAAGTAGAAAAAAGGCAAAATACTCTGCAAAAAAAAGAGGCCAATTAAGACAGAATATATTTGGGAAATAAATTCTTTATGGGGAATATTAACTTTGAAATACTTTTTACAATTGAAAAAATATGTAATTTCCTTCATAGAAGCTTGCAGCTTAAGTGGGAATATTTTAAATGTAAATAGAGAGAGTTGAAAAATTAAAAAATGGAAATATATATTTATGTATATTGGGCAAGTAACAAATTTCCATTGATAACGACTGAATGGATGGTGTGTTTTCGAAAATTTTACGATCCAAAACGAACGTGTTCCCCCCAAAATGCAATAACCAAACAAAAGGGTCAACAAGTTGTCAACTTTTTATGATTATTGTCTGCCTCTCTGTTGCACACTTCCACACCGAAACGTGCACTTTTTTCTTTTGTTTTGTGTGTTAACCTTTTCTATTTGCATTTTCGAGTCGCTTTTCTTTATTTCTTTAAACTTTATGTGTTTTTTTCGGTCTTTATAAGCTCGCCAACGAAGCGTGTGAAAAAGCCAAGCAAGAAAATAGTGGAAAAGCGACTGAAAAGTGATGGAAACTTTGTGCCAGCCCATCTACTAATGAGATATAAAAGAAGACGTAGGCAAAGATGCTTAATGTTGATTTTTTAATAGGGGATAAAGGTAAAATAGAAAAAGAGGTTTTGTTTTGTATTTGGTTAATGGCTGAAACCAAAGTTAATCCATGCCAACTAGTTGGGGAGCTCTCAACATGATGGATGATGGGGTATATATGGCCCCAAGATGCTGGGTTGCTTAATAAAAGCCCTCGGAAAAATAGAAGATTAGATTTATTTTTTATGGAAATTTTTGCCCAACAGTTTCATCATTTTTTTTTTTTTATTATTTTATTAATGTAATCTAGGGATTGGTTTAAGATAAATTGTTTACCTCAAAACAAGAGTTAAATTCCACAATTCCTGTATATTTTTATATATACAAAAAACAAAATAATATCCCAAAGGTTAACTCTTGTTTGCTTTTAATAAAATCTCAATAATATATAGCCTGAATCTGGGTAATTTTCCTTAATTATTATTTGTTTAATTACGTTGGTGTTGGCTCTTAACTTTATTTTTTTGCCTGACTTTATTGTTTGCGCTTTGGCTTAGCCTGAGTTTGCCTTTCTGATTATTTTAATTCTTATTTTTGCAGCTGTTTTTTTCTTCTTATTTTTTTCTGGTTTCTTTGTAGCATTGTTTTAATTGCTTTCCCACATTGTTCGTGTAATTAAAATACGTTTAACGGTGTTTTGCATTTTCCACTTTTGCCAAAGGCAAGCCAACGACCTATGGGAAATTTGTCTAGGAACTTGCAGTGATTTCTTGCCAGAGTTTTTTTTTCCAAGGGAAAAGCAGAACAACAGGCGTTTGGAGAATTACCTGGTACAGTGAAAGAAATGTATGCATGCAATATATATAAACTCCAATTAAGTGCGAACATGTTAAGCCCTTCCAACAATACTATATACTATAATGCCTAGGCCATTATTCGTTGTTTATGCAGGTGCACACCAACATATACATATATTGTGTATATATCTTTATGCATGTGCGATGCCAGTTCATTTGCGTTTGTTTGTTCGCATACGTGCCAAAGGAAAAACCAAAACTCCACTCCATCAGCCATGGAAATTGCAACTGCAACTGCAGCACTGCTGCAGCAACAATCAGCCAGAGTCGCCGGAGTTGCTGCAGCTCCTCTCTCAATTAACTTTGCATGCATTTAATTGCTCGGCCAACAAACCCAGCACAGCACTCGTGTGTCGGCAAATTAAATTTGATTTAAAGAAACCAAGTGCATTATATAAGCCTTACCAGCACCCAGATATACATAAATATTTATTCATTATATATACACAAAAGGCCATAGAAACTTTCTATAAGAAATCAAAGAATAAAAACCAAAAAATACAAGAATTAATATTGAAGATTTGATTACTAGGAAAACAATGAGTTAGCTAGGTAAAAATATTTCCAGATATTTAAATAATAAATAATTTTCTCGATTTTTCGTGAATATTTATTATAAGCCTTGAAATATTTACTAAAAACATAAAAAAAAAAACATTTAAAAATAAAGAAATAAAAAAAACACCATAGCTTGCTTTACATAAAATATGTTGAAATGGAATTAAAAGCCTGTAAATATTTATTATTAAAGAAATGCATTAGTTATTAAGTTAAAAATATTGCCAGAAATTTAATTAATCAAAGAACACCCCAATATTCCTTACATTAAATATATTCAAAAGCGTATTTAAAGCCTTGAATTACATTTAAAATGAAAGCAGGCAAAGCACTTAATAAAATATACCCCTCCCCTTAAATGTTAACACATTCAATTATTTGTCCTTTAATTAAACGTCAACTTAAACCGCGCATTTTCACTGAAAGAGAAAGGGAGTGAAAACCAAGTGGCGAGCCGCACTTTTACACACATGAAAACTTGCACAGGGACACTTAGTTGCTTGATTAATTAATTGTCAAGCGTCTTTAATTGAGAGCCCATTCAGAGAGCATCGAAAACTATAATTAATATTATTGTCGGCAGTCGGCAGACGGCGAAAGGTTAACTTGTAGAAAACCATTTAATTGCCGTGGGTGAATGGCAATTGAAGGCGCCAAACAGAAGCCCAGTGGAAAATCTCTTTCTCCATCTCTCTCGCTGTGTCTCTTGGCAATTTGTCGCCTCTGAAAATGTGGGTCACACGGAAATGAAAGCCACGTTAACAGGGGACAGACCAGACAGACAGATAAGCTCTCAAAGCAGACGAGAATTTTCGCTGTAACATTTAAATATCAAATCAGGCCCCTAAGAAATAGAAAAAAAGACTGCCATGATTCGAAATAAAATAAAAAAAAAAATGGCAAAACAAAAACAAAAAAAGGCCAAAGGAAAGTCGGGAAATTTTTTAGTGGGAGGCAAAGGAAAATTTACAAGTGACATAAGCAAATAAATCAAAATTAAGTGGTGGCAAAAAAGTGTTTCCTTTTAAACTAATTTTTTGTCTTTGCCAAATTTAACAGACAAGGAAAATGTAAGGGAATTGATTTAAGTTGATGGGAAAACCAATTAGGAAAAAGGAAACAATAATCATGTAGTTAAGAGAGAGATTTTAGGTTACTTTGGTTTCTATTTATATTTATTTTCTTTTATTGTTTTATACAAACAAAAAAGAAAACCATATTAAAGTGTCATTAATATTTTCTAAAATTATATAATCAATAAAATTGGTTCAAAATATATTTAAATCACACTAGAGTCTTTAAAAGGCATTCATTTATTTAATGACAATTTGTAACAAATATATTTTATATACAAAAATATTTAAGATATCTCCTTTTTTCATTCGCATGACTTGCTGCAATGTTTTTACTCATCACTCATCCGAAACGAAATAAAGCTCATCGAGTGGATCATAATAATAATTATTAAAATGTGTTCCAATTGATTGGCGAAATGTAACCGAATATAGCAGCCATTTATCACCCTTCGTTCATTATCGGTTTACGCCCAATTGACTTTCGATAAACCTGAAAAGGTAAAAGGCAAAGCTCCCTCCCCACTTTTATATTTTTGGCTTAGGGAAGAACTTCTTCTGCCTCTTGTGCCACCGCCAAGTGCAGCATGAATGCCATGCCCTTCGCCGTTGTTGTTAATGTTGTTTGTTAGCCGCCTGTTTTGTTTGTTTTACCTTTTTTTTATGGCCTGACGCCAGGAGTTGGCTCCCAGTCTCCATCTTCTGTTTTCTTATTGTCTTTTTTATTTATATTTAATGTTTTTCTTGGTTGTTTTTGTGTGTCACCAAGTTCAGGCAATGAAATTCATAAGGGAGATGGCAAAGAAGCTCAACTTTCCACCAGAATCGGCTCTTTTTTTTATTTTTTAAATGGAATTTCGGGTGAAAATTTATGTTTTTAAATATTTACAAATTTTGTAGACTTCCGCTGTACTTAATTTTAAGGAAGTGCCCGGCAATAAACGTTCTTCATATTTTCTAATTCGTTTATAGTTACACCTCTGTTTATTTATCGCCTTTATTCTCCATTCGGGCTGTGTTTGTTCGATGATTAATGAAGTTGTTTGTTTATGGGGAAGCTGGATAGACCCTCGCTCTGCCCCCAATAATGGCTTTCAATTCAGTTTTTCCCTACGCCCCTGTTTACTTAGCAATCTTGTGGATTAATTTTCAGATTTTACAGATTTTTTAGATTTGTTTTATGCCAAGGTTGCGCATGGACACGATCAAAGGGCGCAATTACAATTATTTTTTTTTGGGGACCGTCCGGCTGCATTATAAATCAAGTTTCGCCCATCGCCCATCGGCTGGGGCTCCACCTCCGAAAAGATACCTCAAGGTGAAGCTCACAAAAGCGTATAAGGTAAAATAAAAATCCCCATTAAAGGGCATAAACACATACTACAACAACGTCAAGGTTGTTGGGTTGCTTGTGTTTTCATTTTTGTCAAGTTTTTTCTGTTGTTGTTGTTGTTGATTGTTTGTTGCTGCTGTGAGTGCAATTGCAAATTATAAATGTTTTTTTTTTGTGAATAATTATTTACGAAAAAGATTGTCCACGATTGTGTCAACTTGTCGCTTTTGTGGCTTTTATTTTTATCCGTCTAAACCAGCGATACTTGGCCCAAAACGAAACCTGAAAAAAGCATTAAAAACATTTTTCTGTTGTGCAATATCGATTGGGTGCTGTCTTCAAAAAATAAAATAAAACCAGAAAATAGCAGAAGATTTAGGAAAAAAAATATATATATGAAAAAATGGAAATATAAATATTTAATTGTGACTTTATAAGTAGGAAGCAGATAATAGACCCGTGATTTTTGGAGTTGCAGAATCCGAATTGAAGGAAAAGCCTCCTCGAAAGGAACTCGATCAAGTTGCTCCGCTTTTCGGCCTGTCTGCGCCCCCACGAAATGTCACTTGCCACAGGGCACTCACTCTCTCGCCATCTGTCTCTCTGCCAGAGTAGAGTAGAGCTCCATGTGTCATTTTTATCGCTCTTCCCCCCCCCCCCCCCCCCAGTCGTGCCCCCTTGGATCCATTCCAGACATCGCCGCATTCACGGTGCTTTGGAGTCCGGAGTCCAGAGAGTGGCGCTGCATAAAATTGCCAACTACAACACAATCGCAGTCTGGCTTGGTTTTTATGACTCAGAAGTGCTTTACGCTGTGATTGAGTAGACAGGCGACCACAGAGGCGGCGGCGGCGGCGACGGCGGCATGTGGGGCTTCTGGAGGGGATCATATACATATATACCAGGCGGAGAATAAAGAGGAGCCGTGACCCGGGAGGAGAATGTGGAAATCGAAAATTGTGAAAGTTAAGTGAATGACGGCAACTTGTCGCTGGGGCTTATATAAGAGTGTTAAAGTATCGCCAGGCCATCAGGGAAATCGGATATAGATGGGCGTGATTTCAGTGGCAATCAAAGCAGTAACCATGAATATTCAATGTTGATTTTTATCGGCGAAGAAAGGCGATAAAATGTCGCCATGATTGGCTTTCAATAATGGCGTCCTCTGGCTTTCCACAAATAAAAAATTGTATTTTTATTGTCAGCGGTTTTTTTTTCAAGTATAGAAAAAGCTGTAAAGATTCACTGATATCATTCAAATCTAACATTATTATTTCCTAATCACAACATTAAATATTATCTTTATCTCTCCCCTTATTTTACATATAAACTAGAAACCTTAGTTTCGATTTTTTAAGTGTTATTAACTGCGCTCACTTATGGCCCTTTCTTCCTGAGATTTATACCTTCGTGTCGTTCAGATATCTGATCTGCGAACCCTTGTCCATATCGTATCTTCGGTTACCTCACAGTAATTTGCTGAAATTTGTTGCTATATATATGGATGTATATGTATATATATGTTTTAGTATGTGTATGGTCATGATGGCGAATGGCTGCCACTTGCCGGCCGCTCTGGGCTGCACTTACCTGGCCAAATTCCCAGTCATTTGGGTCCACTCCCCCGATCCCCCTCGTGCCACATGAAGCCGTTTGTGTTGGCCATTTCGGTTGCCGTTTTCGGTTGTTATGGCCACTTGCAACACACACACACACACATACACAGACATCATCACGTTGAAAGGTGGACGAACAACTCGGAGGAAGCACACAAAAAAAGGCAACGAAACTAAAGAAAAATATCTGAAAAATTGATTAAAGTTCTTGCAACGCGCAAGCGGCATCAATTACCTGTTGCGGTTGCCTCTGAGGTTTGGCAACGGCACTACGGCGGCAACATCCACAGCCACATCGATGCCACGGAACGGCACGACACGGCACGGCAGCCGAAATCAGGTGAAGGAGATGAGGCTGCTGCACAGCCACCGATGATGAGGCAGGCGGCAAGCGGCAGGCAGGCCGAGGCAAAGTTAAATATGATTACAGCGCTTGGCTTTTAGTTTCAAGCATTTTTCAATATATGCGATAAAAAAAAGCAGGGGAAAAATGAAGAAAAAATTCGTTGTGGCTGTGTTGTTGGCATAATCAAGCTGAAATTTGTTGTTTCGTGAGGCCGGCCTTCGTGCCGCATTCGCTGCACTGTCAAAGAAAATACTTGGCTTGGGTTTTGATTTTAATTTAAAGAATACAATTAAAAAATATTTTCATCAGATCTCGGGCTTTATTTATAAATCTTTGGCACTTATTTCCTATTTAACTTTCTCTAAGATTTTATTTTTAATTTAATTCATCTCTAAAAAATTTCATTTAGAAAACAAACTAGACTATAATATTAAGCAAAAATCCCCTTAAGTTTTAACACTGTTTCTAAGACTGTTTCAATAATATCTTAAGATATTATTTAGAGGTCTTACTTTTCTATACGATTTTATTTTAAAGGCATTGAAATTGCTTTGAATAATAACTCTCAAGTTTAAGTAATAATATCTAAATATTTATTAATTAAAACAAACTTAATTGTAATTATTTTATACCGTTTTCGAAACCCCACTGTGTGCAACCTTTCTTGCACTCCAAAAATATTTCTCAGATCATTAAACTTGGTGCCGTGCCACAGAGAAAGAGAATTTCCAGTTTTGAACTTGGGCCTGGGCCTGGCTTTTCCATGGCTCTTTTCCTCCGCAATATATATATATTTTTTTTTTTTGTTTTTTTGATTGATGATATTACATTTTCAACTCATGTGTACCTGCTGTCTCTATCGCTCTGCGTTTTGTCATCTCTTTTGCGCTTTGTGGCTGCGAAGAAAGCGCTTAATTGCTTTTGAATGCTTTCCGTGAGTTGCATTTGCCGCCAGCAAAAAAAAAAGCAAAACTGGGAAAAAGTAAAAATAAAAAAATAAAAGAAAAGACAGCTGGTGGTTTGGGGACCGACCGGCTTGTTTATGTAAAAAATGTAAAATCATTAAGGCAAGCACAGCAGCAGCAGCAGCCGCAGCCGCAGCAACTTCTGGCCTGGGTTGTGCCAGCTCTTCTTGAACTCCTCCTCGTGCTGATGCTCCTACTGCCCCTTCCCCTGCTCCTCCTTCCGCACTTTTGCGGCATTGTCTATGGGTGCACGGTTTGACAAGCACTGCAGTTAAATGCCAAACAACCCGAGCAGCAACAAAGGGAATCTTTAAAGCTTAGCAAAGCAGCAACTCGAGATGGAAACACTTGAGATGGCTACGGAGGCCGGCCTCTGCCTTAGCATTCTCCTCTTCCTCCTCCAGCTGCTGCTCCATTGTGTAGAAATGCCAGATAGAAAATCGAAAACCCAACCGCAAAGTGGAAGACTGAGGGAAGAAACGACCCAAGAAGCCGAGACATGTACACGAGTATCTTTTGGTTGAGCCAAGATAGTGGTGTTTCTTTATTTTTTGTGTGTGTGTGTTTAGACCGAAAAGGTTGCCAAGTTGCCAAGCTTTTGACTAAAAATGAACTAGGGAGGACAAGAAATATAAACTATACGGATAGAGTACTAAAAAAATTATTAGAATATTTATTTGATTTTTTTAAAAAGCATTATAGACTCAAAAATCAGCTTTTGTAAGAGTTTGTGTGATGTCGTCAAGATAAGCACCTTTGATTTACGGATCAATCTTTTAAAAATGTAAACAAAACTATTATACAATTTAGTGAGTTAATAATGTATTTATTGTTGTGCAGTAATATTATTTTCTGTCACTGTCGAGTTGTAACTTTTAGACTAGAAAATCATTTAGGGTATCTGATATTCTGTAGATATTTCTGTTTTTTTGGTTACATTTTCTATGCATGGCCTATTATTTGGATGTTTGCTGATTTCTTTCCATCTTGCTCACTCTTTTTTGGGGGGGAAACAATAAAGGAAAATTCCCTTCACCTTTTGCCAACTTGAAGTAGCTGCAGCAGCAGCCGCAACAGCAGCACTGTTGCTGTTGTTGCAAGATATTGCTGCTGTTAGCCTCGAAACGAAACGAACAAAAAAATCAGGGAAAAAAAGGAAGACCATTTGCTGCATCATTAATGGAGCCAGTCTGGAGTGGGCCTCAAGCCCCACCGACCCCCCCCTTCAGACTGAGCCCCCTTTGATCATTGGGTAAATATCAACAAGCGTCCGTCCATGTCTGCGACTAAAAGATTTTTTCAATTCCTGGAATTTAATCAAGGTGCATCTCCAAGCCGAGAAAACAGAGAGAAAAAAAAATGAAGGTAAAAAGAAGTAAAGACCGCTGGCGGCTGTCGTCATCGTTGTTGTTATCTCTGTGGTAGTTGTTGTCGTAGTTGGTGTTGTAGTTGTTGGTGGTGTTGTTGCTGTGCCTGCCCAAATAGTTAAAGGGCAAAATAAATAAACGTCGCTCGACAAATGTGACGACAACAACAAGAGCAGCAGCAGCAGCACAGCGCCGACATCGCAGCAGAAACTCTTGCCTATAATGATGTGCCGATAATGAAAGAGCAAGTTAATGTTGCTGCCCGATGTTGTTGCTGTGTGTGAAATCATTTTGTAGATGCGCGTGATGCGATATTAATGCCTACACTTTTTCCATGGCTTGTAGTCTTTGGAGCGGGGAAAATGGGTATAATTCTATTTAAATTATCGATGGAATCTATTATCCTAGAGTCGATAGTTTAAAACTTTACTTAGTTTAGCTTTTATCTTGAATTTATGATAACAAGAACTTAACAACTTAAATCTAAAAACTTACGACTTTTTAAAGTTCAATATTTTGGCGACATTTTTGTTATTATATTGGGTATCATATTTTATTTTTATACATCATATGGACTATATGTTGAATTTTTCCTTTCTTTTCTTAAGCTTTGAACTTGAAGCCATTTTCGTTATGTTTTTTTCGAATAAACAAAAATATTTTTTAATAATTGTTTCTTTAATAACCAACTTGATTTTGCATCAAAGATACATCTGTGAGATATATAGATATGTATATATATTTTTTCTCGTTTTGCTGCAATGACAATTAATTGTTGCAACAGCACCTGCAGAAAATCGAAAAAAAATACGGAAATGTTTCACACGCTCAGGAAACTAAGCCAAGTAACAAAAAAAATACAAACACAAGAATCGTAAATCAGAGCAAAAACTGTTCCAGTTGCTCTGAATCTTTGAATCTTTGTATCTATTGTACTGAGGCAGCTGCTTTGGAAGAATCTAATCAATTTGCAGGCACAAAGGCAGAACCAGCCAGCAGAAAAATAACAACGAAAAATAAAAAAAAGGTAAAGAACAAATGTATATAGAGGAGATCGCCCTGAAAGAGGTCTCAGTTGGGGAAGAAGAAGCGGCGGCAGCGACAGCTGTTGCTCGCCTATTGTTTCGTATCTAATAGATACATGTTCTCGGATACGAATTGTATCTCATAATTTGTAGGGGTTAGCCTACCTGCTGAAATGTTCACGAAGGACCCCGGGTGATGGGAAACCGGTTTCGCTCGTCGCAGATTTTATTTTATTTGTTAAAACCTTACACCTGTCCGGCCAGTGTGGAGATTCAAACATACTCCACAGCAGATGCAGATATAGATACATATGCGACGACCGCAATTACCACAAAATTGTTGCCTAAATGACCAGCATTCATTATGCATTTGCAACCAAAAAATTGTTTAGCATTTTGGAGGGGGGGATTACACTTTTGGCGCGCTTTCAATTTATTATTATTATTACATTCTGAATTGTTACTGAAAATCGTATTTGGATTATGACAAATCGAAAATTAAAGGGCTAATTTATATATACAATTTTTGCGCAGCGCCCTTATTAAACATTCATCACTCATTCGGCAGGGGATAAACACAAAAGAGGCGCACAGCATCGGCCCTGCAATAACAATGAATACAAATTAAAGACCATTGGGCGCATTATGATGAGTGCATAATGTTGGGCGGAGATTGATTCAGCCGATTACGAGGTGAATTGAAAGCGGCTTAATGATGATATGAAAGGCTGGAAACAAAGGTCCCTGTAAATCACATCAAGGAGAAAATAATTATGTCCATAAAGGGATTTATTTTTAAAGTTTAAAGAATGGGTTTCATAATGCTATGTTTGCTGGATAACTTCTATATTTAATGTAACACTTTAAAATTATATTTTATAAAGTTTTCTATCCTTTGTCTCTGATTGGTTTTAGCTAATTGCCCTGCACTTGACTCATTTCTTATTTCCCCGCCCTGTTTCATATTTCCAATCGCGCTTTTTTTTTCTTGGCCATTTCCTGTCACGTCTCTGCCATATGAGACATAGCCATTGCAAAGGAAATACAACAGCAACTCGAACTGTTCAAGGAAAGTTCTCATAAGCTTTAGACTAGGGGGGAAACCGGGGCAACAGAGGGGGAAAGTATGCGGATTGCTGTCAGGGTCAGGGCCTCGAGGAGCTCAAGAAGCTGTAGAAGTCATCTGCGGTCATCTTACCTCTCGCTCTCTTTATTATATTTATCAAATTGTGAAATAATGAAGCACAAAATTAGTTGCTGAGGCAATCAGTAATTTTTTCATTAGAAATATATTTATTTATTAATACCTAAAATTATAAAAAAATTAAGACGAGAAGTACTCAACGGAAGGGCTTCTTTCTCCAGTGTCACCTTTTCCGTCACTTCCGTTTCCGCCGCCTTTTGGAGAGTCGCCTTTGACGCGAGAAAGGAGCCGTTGTCACTAGCTTAAGCGGACTAATGCAATTATTAGCAGACGGACAGAAGAAGATAATGAATAATAAAAGGAGGTCGAGGACAAGTTGGCTTATTTGCCAAGAGGAGATCATTGCAAATGGTCTGGCAACCCGTTGAAAAGTCGCTCTTTTTTCACTCCGTCTCTGTCTTTGTTTGCTTCTTTTTGCTGCTGGCCTTCATCACACCTCCCCCCTTATGCTGCAGATTTCTCCCCTGGATTCTCCTTTATCGTTGACATCTTTTTGTCTCATTAACATTTTGCGCCACACAATCAACAGTGGCAGTGGAGACTGGATAGGGGGGTTCTGTTTCTTTTTTGTCCCAGTTGGCGTGTCTGTTTTGCTTTCTTTGCTATTGTATCTCCTTCATGACACTCTGCTGCTTCTCTTCCTTCTGTCTTTCTGGATAAAGTCCAAAGTGCACAGTGGTTGGACGGATATATGTATAAAAAGATATATTGAAAGGGAAAAAGGTTATATTGGCTTAGTCATCAGTTTTCGTTATAACAATTTCTGGTTGGTTCTTAATTTTAATTTTAATTTTTATTTAATTTTTAGCTCCTGTTTCAGTGTTTTGTTGGCAAGATTCTCCTCCTATCCCCTTGGTTTTTTGTTGTAAAAAAATTGCTGGCGACTTTGTCTTCACTTAAGTTCCTCCGCCTTTTGGCCTTTGTCATCGTTGCCAACTTAATTTTTTCCCCCGCGATTTGCAGAGCAAATTGCAAACTGTTGAGTCTTTTTTGTTTGCTACTTTAAGTCATTTCCGCTTTCTATTTTTTGTTTTAATTTTAAAAATCAGTCAGAAATAGATGTAAGCAAAGGCAAGTGAAAACAATTAAAAGGATAAAAACCTCTATTGATTATAATAAAACAATTACCAAATTAGATAACATGAAGACAACATAAAACAGTATCTAAAGTACGACTTTAGACTTTATTACAAATTAAAAATGAAGAATAAATATTTATTAAAATAATAGTTTATAAATATGCCCAATCCCATTAAAGTTTTCTCTTCAAATCAATATTTACATTTTTTAAACCACACAAAATTTGCAAATGGAATTATTCTTTAATTCTTTAAGTTTAGTTGTCTTGTCTTAAAGAATATTCATTTTGGCATTGTCATTTTTACATCCAGCAAAAATATGAAAAATTCCTCAATGCTACGTGGACCGCAATAAAAAATAAAATAATAAAAAAGGAATATGCAGCTGTGACAAAAAAAAAAAAAAAAAAAAAAAAGTTGGAAAATAACACTGGATGATTCGTGCAATCTGCATTTTTTGTTCCTCACCCACGTCCCCTTCTGTGCTGTGCATATTCTTTGGCAGAGCTTTTCCTTTTCGCTTATTTGCTTTTTATGACATTTTATTATGACGTCAATGGGGAAGCATTTAATTGACAGCTGCTGCTGCTGCTGCTGCTGCGGCTGCTCCTTCTTCTTCAGTTCCTGCCGCTGCAGCTTCTCTTATTTTATTATTATTGTTTTCGACGTTCATTTCCAACTTTATGCAATTGTTTTAGACCAAAGTGAAAGGGGGGGCAAGGCATGGCGGGAGACTGGGAATTGCGCACAACTTATATAAGGAATTGACAGTTTTATTGCTGTTCGATATGTGGAAAATATTCGCGCGTCAATGTCGCTGCTCTTCGCTGGCTGATGCTGCACTTCATCCACCCACTGAGGCGAGCTGATGGTGAAGTTATTCCTGGATGTTGGCATTTCTGATTCAGCAACTATCAAAGTGGTTTTCGGTTGTTATTTTTGTGGGCTTGCAAGTTTTAGGAAGTTGTGATTTAAATGATTCTTTGGTACATGTGTACATTTCCTGGCCAAGTCTTTGTTTTAGGTTGATGACGGCATTGGTAATCGATGTTGAAGTTGTTCTATCTTGGTTTTGTCGTTGACAACTTGAAAAAGTTGATTTTACAGATTGTTCTTATGATTTTAGTATTCTTTTATTTTATTTTTGCATCTCCAATTCGATTTAATTAATATTTCTTGTCTTTTAGACAATGTTCTTCCTGTGTTAGTTCCTGTTTTTTGTGGCTGTATTTATTTCTCCTTGAGTTGCCGCCCAAACTCCTCCTTTTGTTTCCGTTGCGGCTGCCACAGTTGCATCAGCACCGATGTTGCTGTTGCTATTGTTGATGTTGCTCTGGCGACTGTAGTTGCCATTGCGGCTGACATATCCCATTACAGTTTCCGTTACTGGTTTTCGCTCAAAGGAACTCAGCAACACACAGCAACAGCTGCAAATGCAAAAGAGCCAAGTTGAGGGGGGGGGGGGTCTGAAAATGCCATATTGCCCATATTTGTATATTGTATGAAAAAAATATATATATTAGAGATGGTTATATAATATCAATAAAGATATATCGGTTGTATTTTAAACGGAAAATGTAATTTTGTTAGTTATATTAAAATATATAGCATAATATATAATAAATATTTATTTTGATATATTTTACCTTAACCTAATGCTCTCCTTTTTTTGTGTTTCTCTTGCAGCTAGATAGAAAATTGCGGCCAAGTTGTCCCCCCAACTGTCATTGTCTTTGGCATTGGGTAACATTTTAATTGAAAAAGTTTTGCCAGCAGCCAGCTCGCACAGACAGGGAGATGACTGTGAAATTGGCCAAGCTGTTTGGCGGAATGGCAGCGGGCAGCGGCACTGGTTCCATGGGGGATTCCCTGGACAATGTTGGCAGTCACCACCACCACCACCAGCAGCAGCAGCAGCAGCAGCTGCAACAACAGAAACATGCCACGCAGCAGCAGCAACAGCAGCCACCGCCGCTGCCGCCGCCGAATGCCAACATGAAGACCCTGAAGTACTACGAACACCTGCAGGACACCTACGACTGCCACGATCTGATGCTTGGTCCAGATCTGGATCACGATGACTACGAGGACAACATGTCGCTGAGCTCGGCCTGCATGCAGCGCAATCATCCCTACAACAATTCGCAGAGACCGCTGCTAGGCGACCGGCGTCCCCAGTTGACGGTGATGAGTGTGGGCAAGAAGGGCAAGTCCGGCGGAGCAGCCAATAGCCATCACCACCAGCAGCAGCAGCAGCAGTCTCTACCCCTGCCGCCACTGCCGCCGGCCAGGAGTTACATCTCACCGTACGTGCAACAGCAGAAGCGGGACAGTGCCAAGGGCTTGCACGGCTTCAATGACTTCGATGCCCTGTCCCAGCAATACAACCAGCACCTGCAGAGTCCTCACATTGGCTATCCCTACGGCAGTCCACCGTCGCCGACAGCCCAGTCGCGGGACTTTTGCTTCGATCGACAGATGACGGCTGGCCTGGGCCAGGGCACGGGCCAAGGAATCATCTCCAGCAGCAGTTCCAGCAATTGCAGCAGCTCTCACACCACCTCTACGTCCTCGCCCACCAGATATTATCCAGACTCTCGCTTCGAGGATGACTTTTGTATGCGTCGTCCTGCGGGTAACTCACCGCCGCCTTCGCTGACACCTCAGGCGTGTGGTGGTGCTGGTGGTGGTGGTGGTCCCTTTATCTTCGGTATTGCACCGGAGCAACAGGCCACGGACTATGGATGCAATCCGCTGCCGCCAACGCCCCCGCAGCAAAAGCACCAAACTGTGATAAGCCGGAGTCCTTTGGTGAGTGACCGCAAAGTGCATTTCACATTTAATTCATTTAATTCATTTGCAAATTTAAAAAGATATGAAAAGCCCAGTTAGTACGTTCGAGATAAATCTACATAATTTGTGTGTTGACTAATTTTGATAACGTTAATATGTGGGGCCTAAAATGTAAATTAAAAGATTAAAAGATAAAAAGAGAGATGTCTTATGAAAGTACGTAAATGAAAAGAAAATATGCACCGCTAGCTGCAGATAAGCAATAAATAATAAGTGTTTAGTAAAAAATATTTCAAATAAATAGTTTGAAGAAAGAAGGCTGCAAGGACATAACGAGTTATATAGCCACAATTTAAAGATTAAAACTTTTGTTGCGTTTTAAACAAATCAAATGTTTCAAAAATCTAGCAAAAAAATCCTCTACAAAATGTAGCTGAAATTAAATAATTAAGAGCTGTATATTTCCCCTTAACTTTCTTTCAGCACATTATTATTAAAAGAAATATGAAATATTCCCAGGCTTTGCCTAGACTTCAAGGCAAAATAACAATTATTTTAGAGTTTTTCCACCAAGACAAATATGTGTGAAAAGGCCTAAATATATTTTTTTTTGTTCCATGAGAATGTATTATAAGCTTATAGCAGCCTTCAGAGGGAAGTTTAACAATGAATTCTTGAAGTATATATGTATATGTATATATTATTTTTTTTTTATTTATTATATTGTTTCGTGTCTTGAGAATTTACCAGCTTGTTCGAATTGCTACCACCTTCAGCATTTCGCATTGGAATTGTTTGTGTACTTCGATAATGGCCAAAGATGCTCGCTCTCCTGGCTGGCCAGGTCAGTGGAAGGTTAAGACGAAGTGTTAAAAGGGGGCGGTCATAAGAAGAAGCAATCCTCTTAATGCACCCACAAGCACTAAGAAGTTTTTCTTATGTTTTTCTTAATGTTTATTATATTTTGTGTTGAACAAAGATGTCTTGTCTAGGGAGAAGTATTCAGCAATAATAATAATAATGAAAAAGCAAACAAAAATTAAATCACGTTCTTAATAGATTTGTTTCTCTCTGTGTAAGAACCTACTTACCCAGCTGGACGGACGCCAGGCCCGTCAATGTCTGCTTGAGCTCTTCATTTCATCGGCCAACCAGGAAGATATCCCAGACTTCCTCCAGGACCTTCTTTCGTTTCACCTTCCCCTCTCCACTCTTTCCTCATTATTGGCAAAAATTTCCACCACTTTCACCCATCTCGTTCGGTCTTGTGCAACTTTTCGCCCATTAAAGGCAGACAGAGAAATTAAAATGTTGCACAAATAAAATGTAAGAACACTTTCACGTTTGTTCTTCCTTCCTTTTACTTCCGCACGCAGGCAGGACGATTGTCAGGCAGGCAGGCAGGCATCCTTGGGTGCAATGGGCGACGGGATTAAAACACATTTCGTAAATTAATAATGAAATTAATACATGAATAGCAAGTGTGAGGACGAAACTTCGAAGGAAAAGAAATCTCTCTCAACGACAGGATAGCAAAAAATATAATTATACTTCACCAAGTACTATAAACTATATTATATTTTTATTTATTAATGTAAAAATCCTCGAGATCTGGCAGAAAATGTATATACATATATATTCTCAACATAATGAATAAGAATTGCCTTGGTCGAATGTGTCCGGGCCCGGTTAAAAAGCAAATTACGCTAATGAAATGCTTTAACCCTGATGGGGATGCACTTCACACCCACCGGCCGTTATGACCTTTCCCCCTTATTTCCACAGCTTTTACCCAGCTTTTCGCCACTTTTCCAGCTTTTCCGAGAACCGCAAAAGTCGCCAAATGTGCAGCCGGGCAGGGAAACCACAAAAGTAGAAGCTGAAATGAAGGAAAAGGAAAATTTCGTAATTACACTTAAGTTGGTTAATTGTCGGACAGATATTCCGCTTCTTCCGCTGCAACTTTTCCAACATTTTCCGCCGCCTTTCCCTTGCTGATACTAATTATATAAATTAAATTGGAATATTATGCTTGCAGATAAGCAAATATATTATGTAAATTGGTTGGTTTTTGTCTAATTACTGGGCATGAACTGTGTTTAAAGATGCTTGAAAATATTTAAAAAGGAAAATTCCTTGAATTTCCGTTTTGGAAAACTGACCTAGAGGAAGGGGAAGTACGTAGAGAAAGCTGTGCAAGTGCAGATACATGCAATCTCCGGCGTTAATTACGATTCACAAGTAAACAGGAGGATTAGCATAAAAGATATATATGTATTCAGGCAGTTGTCTAGAGAAAGCAAGTTAGAATTGCTTTTCTCTTGTTGAATTCGTTGGCCAATTTCAGGTCATCTTTAATGCGCTTGGATTTGTTGCCATATAAACAAGGCAATAAATAGAGTGCAACAACAGAGTTGTCTGCCTCAGGCTGCTATAGATATATGTATATATGTATATATTAACTATATATGGATCCAAACTGGCCGACAAGGTTGCGGTCTAAACACGGCATCAACATGAGCAACATCATCGGCAACATCGACAATTGAAGCAGCAACAATTGAGAACAATTGCCGCAACTCGAGCAACTTTTCGAGCAACTGCTCCGAATGACACTGCACTGCAATGAAATCCAATGCAGGTCTGGGATTGCGAAAAATCATCTTCGGTTACAAACACACACACACACGGCCATAGACCAGACCCAGACCATATTTGTATATAAATATATCAAAAGGCATATATGTATATATCGGCACACCGAGAATAATGTTGTTTTGGCATTGCAAGCTCAATGAGCATTCGCAATAGGTGTCGCAATATCGATTACACTGGCCAACAAAGCCACTGAGTCACCATATCTAATATATGTTTCCATTACTTTCAGAGTTTAAGCAGAAATACCAGTGTTTTCTTACCTGTTTTTTGTTTGTATTTTATTTATTTTATGCAGCCACAGCTACAGTTACCCCGTTTGCCTGCTGTTCTGACTTATGGCTGTTGTTTATTTTGTTTTAGCTTAACATTGCATTGAAAATTATGCCACTTAAGATTAATTTACCTTCCACAGTTCCAAGCAAGAAATAAAAACAAAAACCAAAGCGAGAAGTACAAGTTGGAAATAAACTTCAAGTAAAATTTGTGTTGTCTGTCGCAGCTGCATGTTGGGTAATTGAAATCACACTGGCCGAGTGCACTGCAAAAATATATATAAAAATAAAAACATAAATATATAGATAGGGGTTAAGTGTATTGAATTTCAAGCTGACCCCAATTGTTGAATTGAATACAGGTCACTTTTGAATGCAAATAAATCGAATAGAAGAAGATTTACAAGGTCGAATAAAAGAACTTTACAAGTTTAGTTAAATTTCAATTATTTGCCGTGTACTTACATAGTTGTTGCCACATAGTTAAGTTCAGTTACGTGGAGTTAAGTTAAGTTGTTTTGGCTCGCGTCGTCGCACTGTCTGACAGAGTTAAAGCCACAAATCGGTGGAGGAGTACAGGAGGTGTTTTTTGTTTTTGCAGAGGGCTTGGAGTGTTTTTTAGCCAAGCCTGGCGCGACCAACTGGCTAGCTTTTGGCCAAAGTCTGGCCGAGATGCTGACCAACCGAGCCGGTTTCGGCGACCATGAGACAAGCACAAGCCTTACACAGAGAAAAGCAATGTAACAAAAACGTAAGAAAAAAAATCCTTTACATAATAAATAAATAAATATAAAATAATATATCTGGCTGATATTTATCTCTGTGCAGCCCCGCCACTTGCCACTTAAAAAGCCGCATCTGGATCAGGTCCAGGTCCAGGCCATCACCCCCGCCGCCGCACACAGCCCACAGCCTGTTGCATTATTTGATTAAAAAGTTGGACTTTACTCGGCAAAAATTTTATGACTCGCCTTCGTTTTTGGAAAGTTGGCGGAGGTGTCTCTTGGAACTCGAGTTTCCGGATTGATCCGACTCCGATTCCGATTCCGATTGCAATACTCCGCAGGCTTAATGCCGGCCTGTGTTTGGGAATGGGTTTAATTAACTTGATGGGCTGGCATAAATGCAGATGCAGTTGCAGTTGCAGATGCACATCTCTCTGGCTCCCCGGCTCCCTCCCTCCACTTCCCTCTTTCACTTTTGGGGGCACTTGGTCTGCGGCGAGACATCTCTGCCACACGAGTGGGCTGGCTGTGGCATTCGGTTGCCGGCTAAGTGCGAAATTGGGGTCGTCATCTTTAGAGCAGCAAGGAGATAGATTGAGCTATATGCATAAATATATATATCGAAATATATATATAAATTAATGCAAACAGTAAATGGAATATTAAATTCTGTTATTTGTATTTAATGGCAAATGGAAAATGGAGTTTCCCTTGAGCTCTAATGAGCTCTGCCTAAGTTAAGCCAGCCTGCTGAAACAACTATTTACCTGGCCTCGAGTGTGATTTTGAAAGAGGGAGATATAGCCCCACTACGGCCTGTCATCGCAGTCGTTGCATGTGTAATTTGCTGAATTTTTAATTATGACACAGAGCACAGCACGAAACAGACAGACGCAGAGATACGGATCCAAATCCGTAAGCCACCAGCAGCAGCAGCAGCAGCAGCTGGGGGGACATATGAAAGGGGGGCCGACTCGGCAGGTTAATCTGCCGTGTGTTGCATGTTGCATGTTGCATTTGCCAGTTGCCAGTTGCCAACTTATCTAACTGTCAAGCGGGTCTCTGGAAGCTGCTTTAAGCCCCTCGCTGATCCGGCTGCTCCGGGTGCTGCTGTTGCTCCCAAATGCCGAATCAATGTACCCGCCATAGGATGGGTTAAGGCTGCGAGTTGCAGGTTGTTTGGGCAGGGCTAAGACCTGCAGATATTGCCGGATTAAAGGCTGAAGAGAAAGCTCCGGAAAGTACTTGGTAATGATGGTCATATATCTACGTATATTAAATTAATATACAAAAAATCGTTAAAAAAATTAAAAGCATGAATTAAAAGGCTTTCTAAATCTTGAATTAACATATTTTAATTTGATTTCTTCGAAATATAATTGAATTAAGCTACTGCCTTGCTATAGTTTATAAATAAATGTGCTGATTTATCATTTCCATATTCAAGGACTGTAGCTGTTTCCCTGCAACTATAATATATATTTTTTTTTAACGCAATTCTCAAGTTTAAAGGTTGACTAGCACCAATATTAAATATTTATGAATGTTTCTATGCATTTACCATATTTTCTATATCCGCTGGCATTTGTATTTTTTTTTAATTTATTTTTTCAGCTATTTAGCTATTTTTTATATCTCTTTTTTGTATTTTTTTGTGTAGATTTATACTATGTTTTTTTTTTAGGGCATTTTCTTTGCCACTTGACTGTCTGCCATTGACATTTCAATGCGGTTGCCTATTGCGGCTTTTGTTGTTTTTTTGTATTAGTGTTGCGTTTTGCAGTTGCACTTTGCACGAGACTGCCAGGGCTCATTGTCGGCGGTTGGGTGGATTGAATGCATTTTGGCCATTGATTGAAATTGACCAATTCGCTGCGGCAACAGCAACAAACTTGTTGTTGTTATTTTTTTTTTTGCGTTGAAAACAAGGCAATTTTCACGGGAGGTGAGTGAGAAAAGCTTTTCCAATTTGTTGACAATGGCAACAAAGAAAGTGATGTCAATTTTGATATTGTTGTTGTAGTGGTTGCTGTTGCTTTTATTGTTGTTGTACCCGCTGTCAATGCAATTCAAATTGTCAGCCAGCCGCCGACAGTCGATGTTTTGCCATTGTCGCGCCTTTCATCCCAATTTTTTGTTTGTTTTTTGCACAAGTCTGCTCTGCAAACTCGAATAAGCCAACAGAATCAACAAACAACAAGTCAACAATGAAAAAAAGAAAAGGAAAACCAACCAACCGGCCGGCAAACAATAACCCGAAAACAACACCCATCAATACAGAGAGAGAGAGAAACCATTTTTAAATATTTTCTTTGAAATTTAAAATATTAATAATAAATGAAAAGTTATTATTTAGTTGTGACTATGATTTCTTAATTGATTTAATCAAGTTCCTCAATATAGTTATGCACTAAAAAAGGCTTTTCTTAGTGCATGCACCTTACATCGACAACGTTTTTTGCATTTATTAATTGCAAAAGTCCGCAGAGCCAATTACCTTGGTCGCCGCCAACCAGCTTCGTTGCATACTCTCTGGCGGAGGGGTTAAAAAACTACAACAACAATTTCAACAACAACATCGGGCCTGCAACAAAGCAGAAGATAAATGTAAAGAGTTTACCTGTGATTAAAAAAAGGAGAGTGCCCAAGAGTGGCCTGCCTGGCTCAACGGTTTTCATTGTCCAAGGCAAGGGGGCGTATGAGTAATATGAAAAATTACTCATACGCCACGCTTGCCCCACAGATTGCATGTAATTTATATTACATTTTTGTGTGTGTTCCTTCCACTTTCCACATAATTTTGCATCTGTTTTAAAGCTTTTTAATTGGATTGTCAAACGCTAAAAATATATTGTTGATGTCAAAGCAAGAGTTAAGGAATTTCATTAATTGATTTCCCCATTTTCTGTGATGCGCTTTGCAATTAGAAAGGAATTTAATTACTGGTAGGAATTACTTTTTGTTGCGTTTTTATTCTTTGGCATAAAGAAATTTTATTTATAAAAAACAATTCCATGCAATTAAAAATATCTGTAAAATACAGGACTTTTCAATTTGTTCGGTAATCTTAAGATGAAAAAATAAAATTATATTTAATATCTAATATTCTAATATTTCTAAACCGAAAAAATCTTGTAGGTTTTGTAGAAAAGCTTGATAAAAAGTATATTTACTTGAACTTTGTTACATTATTATTACATAATCCTATAATCATACACTTTAACGCTTAGAAGCTTCCTTTTTTTGGCCAGAAATGGAAACTAATTTCATGTCCATTTCGGCGCTGAACAATTTTCGCTGGCCAACATTGTTGCTGCTGCTGTTTAGTTTTGGTTTTTGCGGTTGGGCTTTTAGTAGTCGTGGCAGCAGCAGTAACCTCCCCTTTGAGGCAATAAGTGGCATGCCATTACATAGACCGCAATTTTATTAGTTGCTGCTGCTGTTGCATCAAAGCAGCAAACAAAATGCGAAATATATGTAACGAGGTTACCTATCAACTTGCCACACAAAAAAACAAAGCAAGCCGAGACCACTTGAAAGTAAAATAATAACTATCTGACAAGTATAGGTAACAAAATAACATTATTTAGCAGTTTGTAATATTTTCCAACGAAATTAAAGATTTTATATTTATTTTCTTTGGTTTTCAGTGGAAATATGGTCACCACTGCGTATACTTAATTTGCTTTTTACCCGCCTTTTAAATCACGCAAAACATATTTCATATTTCCATTTCAACTCAATTGAGTGCGACAACAATTTAGGCCGAGAGTTATGTATATATTTATTGAATATATATTCAAAATTGTAAGCCAACATAATCCATAAATGATAATTCCATCAATTTCATTTAAAACATTTTTTAAACATTTTTTTTCTGTTGGCAGCTGTCAGGGTTTCATTTATATTTTATATTTAACAAAAATTATGGCCGCTTGATTTGGTCCTTGACGGAAAGTTGAGTCCCATGGGGGATTGAGGATTTCAACAGCTTGATTCAATTGCCAACACAAGAGTTTAGGGGATCTTCTCTGCCAAGACATGCAAATTACAATTCATTCATTTTTCTCTTTTTGAGGAGCATGAGTATGAGTTTCGGCAAGACTTTCAGCTGATTTATTTTCCTGAGAAACTTTGACCCATTTTTCAAGTTTTACTGCCTGCCTGTCGTCCTTGTCCTTGTCCTTGTGCTTTAAGCATGATTTACATGCTTGCCAAGGCGAAATACAAAAACTTTTAATGGCCAAAAAATGGCACGAAAAGGTTAAAAGTTAGTTAGATTGCAGATACTATTGTGATTGGCGTTGCTTAATAATATTTATTGATTGTTTGAGCCATAAAAAAAAGAGAGAGTGCAGGAGGGACATAGCAAGAGAGTTTGAAAATAAATGTTGGTTTAGTGTTAACATATTTATTCCTTTTATTTAGGCTTGTAATTTAGCTGGGAAACTTTCCTTTCTTGGTTTTGATTTATTTAATTCCTTTTTTTTTATATATTTCCAAAGTTATTCCTCTGTTTTGAACGACTTTTACTATATGCTTGTGGTATATACTCCAGGAGGAGGAGAAAAAAAACCGCTAAAAACCAACCCCCAGGCAATATTTTTTCCTCAATTATTTGACTTCAGTTGGGATGCTCCCCAGGGACAAAGCGAAAACATTTCTTTCAGACCGAAGTCAAGGGTTAAGGCGACAAATGACAAACTTTTTAGCCAACAAACAAGTGCAAAAAAAGTGTAAAAAAAATGTTGAAAATTCGAAATAAAATTATAAGTACATAAGTACATAGTATGTTGGCCGGGGCGTCTTGGTCGAATGAAATTATTAAAAAGTTGCATATTTACGATGACCAAAAATGACCTAGGGGGTAAAAGGAGAGTTTCAGGAAGTAATGGCAACTTTTTCACCCCTCCCGAAAAATCGCTCCCGGAGTTCGGCAGCGTTTGACATGGCCACCAGCTTTCTTACGGTTCAGCAGCTTATTTAGTTTAGGACACACGCACATATATCCTGGGAAAGTTTTCCACACTTTTAAGGGGTATGAGGATGTTGCAAGTTCATAAGTAATTAAATATAAAGTAAATAATATTAAAAATATTATAAAAATTTACTATTATCGTGATTCATTTACAAAACAACTAAAAAGTAATTGAATGTCATTTTAAAAACAGAAATATGTTTTCAAAATGCATTAAAAATATTATATAAATTATACAGATAGTTATCTATCAAAGAAATAACATATAAGAGTATTTCAAGCTTCTGCTTATAAAACTAGTAGCCTTCTTTTCATGGTTTTTCCATATTTTCCTTTTCTTTCCCCTGTTCCTTGTTTTGTTTTTTGTGTCTGTTTTGCTGCAGCAAAGTTGTGCTGCTGTCAAGAAGAGAAACTTGGCTTTGACTTTCGGTTTTATGTACCAAAAATGAAAAAAAAAGGAAAAAATATATATATATAGAAATTATTTTTAGTCAGCTTAAGGAGGAAGTTAAGTGAAAGAGAGCGAGATAGAGACAGACGTTTTAATTTAATTTAAAAGAGAGCAGCAGCGGGGGTTCCGGCAGAAATCTTCATGTTTGCTGTGGATTGAGAGCTGTGAATAATTCTCGGGCAAAAGTTGGATCAAAGTCGTCAGGCGCAAACTGGCCATAACGAAAGGCCAAAGTTTTCCAAGGGAAACTCTCTTCATCGAGAGAATTAACAAAAATAAAGGGGGAATGGGAAATGTGAATGACCAGAACACGGAGTAATTTGTTAATGCTTTTATTCAGTCGACAAGCTAATTGCCCGATTTGCCAGATTATATACAGTTTTTTTTTTTTTTAATTTCATTTTGGAAAGGTCAAACCTTTTTGGTCTTCTATCGATTGAGGGTATTTCTACACCTCCGCTGGCCCCCGCAACTTTAAGTTTTACTTCTGTATGTTTGTATGCGATATTATCGCCTAACAAGCGGAAAATGGCAAGCGATGGGAAAACTGAGGGAAGCCGGGAAAACTGCGAGGTGTGGAAAGCAGACCGAACGAACAACCGACCCACCGACCGACCTTCTCAAGTTGACAACGACAAAACGCAGAGCAATTTAGATATTGATTTAGATAGCGTCTGGCAAATATGTTTTTCCTCCTTTGGAGCAGCGATTGTGTGTGTGTGTGTGCTCGATTTCCTGCTTTTCCGATCGATAAGTCTCCTTGTAATTGGCCATTGGAATATATAATGATTGATATGGGAGAGTAGCTGTAACTTTAGCCCTCATTAACCCATTAACAAGCACAACAGTTTTGGGGTTTTAATACTAACATTTATGTATTGGCTGCAAGTTAAATATATATAATTAATTAATTATTGAGCGTGAATATATATATATATATTCCCTTTTAAATATATGAAAAATATATTTGATATGCGTTTTTCATTATTAATTCAAATGAAGAATTTGCTGGCCATTAAACAATTGATTTAATCAACAATAACAGTAATATTTGCAAACTCTTGCTCATAAATTAAATTGTTAAAATGCTGAACATAAAAAATGTAACTATTTATTTTCTGTTACTCTGCTCAGTGAATAAATCAAATATGCTGACCATTGATAAAAAAACAAAACAAAATATTTAAAAGAGAACAGGGGAATGGTAATTTAATTAAATTAAAATTAAAATTTAAAAAATATTAAAAACAATGGAACAAAGTTCAAAGCCATGAGCAAATGACTAGCTACACTGATATAAAAATCTATTCTCAATTGAAATTTATTAATATAAGACTGTAAATTATAAAAATTACATTTATTAAGAACAAAAACCACTTCAACATAAAAAACAAAATCTTAAAATGCGACTAAAGTAGGATTACGCCACGACCCTATCCTTTTTTTAATCAGTGTAGACATGGGATAACTGCTGGCAGGCAGGCCTGCGGTCTAGACCGACAGCCGGTGGCGTATACGCAATGTTGCCTAACAAAATGGCTTCAATTCCGGTGTTGAAACATTTACAGGACTTTTTATACGTCTGTCTGTCAGTCTTTCTCTTTCTATTTCTCCTTCTCTTTTCTCCTTAACATCCGCTGCCATCTTCCCTTTCCCGCCAAGCAGCTGCTGTCGTCTTGACTAATTTATATGTGCATATTAAATTAGTCGGGCGAGCCAAAGTGTCGCGCTAGGCATTAGTTCACACCTCCCCCTGCAATTCCTTCTCCCTCTCCTCCTGCTCCTCCTCTTTTGCCACAACAACACCTATGCAGCACACACACACACACTTACAGCTGGCTCAATCTGTTGGCTTTCATTATTTAATTGCCACTCTTCTTGGCAACAACAGGGCGTATACGCAATGCGGCAAGAAAATAATCAAATTTTGATGGAAATCTAAATGCAACAGAGTTGCAAATGTACTCAGCCATGGAAACTACATTTTAAGAACATGTTCTTAATTGATTTTATATTGTTTAATGGTTTATTTTACTTATTTTGTTTTCTTTTTTATTAATTAAGTTATATAAAGCGAAAAAAATTTTAATTTAACGAAGATAATAAATGTATAAATGTTAACTGGTAAGACTTTAAATTAAATATATTATTTACAAGCTTGATTTTTACTTTAATTTATGTGTAATTTTGTATTTAACTTTAATTTTAATAAGAGAAAAATATTTATTTAACCATTTTTAGGCTGGTTTAAAAACTTTTACTTGAAGGCAGCTCAAGAAATTTAATCTTATTTGGCCTATAAATTACCCCAATTTATATAAATTATTTATCAATTTTATATATTTCTTTATTTTAGCAACAATCCCTGAGCGACACAAGTGCGGCCAGCAGCGGCAAGGGTTCCAAGTTCTTGTTGCGTAAAAACAAATCAAAGAAAACAATCGCAGCAAATCCAACGGCAGCTGAAGTGGCAACAAATGCCAAAAAAGGTGGCAAGAAGAGTGAGTTTAAATTGCTTAATTTGTATTTTTAATAATCATTCACCTCGATATCCTAACAGCTGCCAGCACACCCGCACAGCCCTCGATCAAGTGCGTCCTTGTGGGCGACGGAGCCGTGGGCAAGACAAATCTGATCCTTTCATATCTGGAGAATCGCTTCAATCCCGAGCACATACCTACGGCCTCAGACATTTATAATGGTGAGTGGACGGCGCCCTTTCAACAGGTCTGAACTCCTCCTCCATTCACACACCGCGGAGAAGCCCATTCAGCGGCGCCAATACCAAATGCCTTTATTTCTTTGCCAAGACTTTTCCCATTTTCCGACCTTTGCGGCGGCCTTCGTTTCGATTTAAGGGGTACCGAGAGAGAGAGAGTGAGTCAAGGATTGGCCCCGCCTGACTGGGCACGTATATGAATTTTTCATTTTGTTGAAAACCAATTTGTGAAATCTTTACCGAGAGTTTTCCGCGTGAGGGATGAGGGAGAGGAAACACTGTTGCCGGAAGTAGGCAGAGCAGACGAGACGAGAGGAGATTTACTTGAGACGGGGATAGATTTGCCTCGACTTCTCCTCCTCCTCCGTCAAGTGTGAGTGTGAGTTTTGTGCTATTCACGAATTTTAATGAACGGAAAATTGAAATTTTGCGGTTATCCAACACAAAATGTGGATACTTGACTTTGTTTTTGTCGGTGAGCAAATAGCTCCATACCAACCGCTCCATGTGCAATTGATTGAATTATGTTTAACCCTTAGCTAACCATGCCTTAACTCCACTCGACACTCTGGCTGCCTGCTGGCGCCCTTTGGTTGATTTTAATAGAATTTTGCATGAATTTGCACTTCTTTGCACAGCTTGGGTTTCGGTGGCCAGAAATTGTGCTACCCCGAGATAAATTCAGTTATGTGAATTTATCCCTAAAGATAATGGCGGAATAATTCAATAGATTTCTTTAGGTGTGCACTTTTTGTGCAAAATTTGTTTGCTTTACTGCCTTTAAAATTATAAATCTAATCATCATTTTTAACCTCCATTTGCGCTGATTATCCTTGCTTTGCCGCTTATTTTAGTTAGAAAAATTCAAGACTTGTAGGTATTTTTTAAGGGAAAATGTAGAATTGTATTTAAAGCATTTAATTCCGGCTGAAAATGCCTGGAATGACTCTTTTAGCAAGCTGTAAGCCACCTCGACTCGCCCCACATTGCTAGGCAATGCCGTGTGTCCCTTTAGCAACAATTGGCCGAGCTCGTTGGCTGTGAATACCAAGCATAGCGGGTAGCTCACTGCTTTGGTGCAGATTTCCAGGAATTTCAGGACCTTCGCATTCGCCTAATTCCTGAACTTGTGCACTTTGGGAAGCGACTGGCTAGGACTGTGGGTCAAGTCTGTTGCACAAAATTTCTCATTAAGAAAATATAGATTTAAACTGTTTAATTACAAAGTTGTTCATTATAAAAATGTACTTTATTTTATAAATTCTTATATTTCGTAAAGCCAAGGACTTTCGGCCATTAGGCATACGTTTTTGGCAACTAATTCGAAGAGGGAAGGGAGGAAGGGAAAGGATATAAAGGACGTCCGGAAGGCTAATTAACTTGCTCTATTTTTTGTTAATTTGTTAAAGAGACAAAGGAAGTTGTAAACGCCAAGTGATGCAGCTTATTGCGTGCTCAAAATATATATATATTTGCTATATCCCTCAGATGGCAGACTCAATTAGGTGTCAATAGGGTCGAGTCAGCAATGGGGGAAGCCCTGGTAGCTGACTTTTAAGCTCACAATCGTACACAATTGCTCACTTGCCACACACACACACATGAAGTGTATATCAATGGAGTTTTCCTACTGAGTTTTCCCGGCTCGCGTACGCTTAGATTGACAGAAAGGCGGCAAGCAGCCAACCGCTAACGATGCTCGCCTTTTGTCCTTTTCCCCTCAGTTTTCCAGTTTCAGTTTTCTATTCCATTCTCTGTTTTCCACATTTTCGTTTTTGTGTTTTGTGTTTTGTTTTGTTCTCCTGTTGGGCGTAAAGCGATTTTCAGCTGAGCTGGCAAACAATTTCCCTTTTGTTAAAAGCGGGTAAAAGCATTGAATGCCTTGTGTGTTGTTCCGGCATTGATGCCACTTTTACTTTTTGGCAAGAAAAAGAAAAAAATATATAAATGGAACCTGGGCCACTGATAGGAGAACAATAAGGAGGAGTTTCAGGGAAATTGCTCAATAAAATTGCTAATTAACTAACTTCAATCTTCGATAATAGGTCAGGAAATGTACTAGAAAACACCTTGGACATGGCTTAAATGTTAAACTTGATAAACACACAAAAGCTTAGCTTAATAATTTATTTAAAGCCAGCTTCTGGCTTTTACTTTCAGCCCAGAGAATGAAATTGAGGTGAACTGTATTGCAGGGCTCCATTAGGCCAGAGTGTTGGTGGCATCAACGTCAGGTTTTTGGGGCGCTGCCCCCAAATGTATTCATGAATTTCATGCGCTGCACAAATTAAATTTATTTTACATGAGCCTACCAGTGCAGGACCCAGGGGTCGACCTTCGCGCTGCAGCCTAGCAGCTCCTGCAATGTGCAACCTGCGGCAGGTGGCGGCAGGCTGTTTAAAGGAAAAAAAATAGGGAAAAAAGAAATCGCCGAGCAGCGGCAACTTTATTTACGCAGGGCAAACACAGGAGGCTTCTGCATTGAATGAAAGGTAGCCATGATTAACTTTTAGATAGGACACACACACAGAGCGGAGGAGTGTGACTAGGTTCGAGGGTGTGTGCGGTGTTGGCGAGCGCGAGGTCAGATGTGGCTTCCCAGGCCTCCCAGCATACACTCGAGAAATGAGAAAAACCTTTTGAATTTCAACCTTTAACTTAAAACCAAGTCTTGGGAAAGTTATCTTTTTATTTTCACTAATTTGCAGCCATGTTCTCAATTTGTTATGGTGTTAAGTGTGTGCATTTTCCGACTTGCCACAAGTTTTCCGAGTGTGCACTCTCTCGCCACCCTCTGCCTCTCCTTTACCCATCATTCAAATAATTTTCTCCTCCGTTTAAATATGAATGTTCTTTGCTCAAAACACATGAGGGGGGTGGGCTGGGAAAAGAGGGATTTGCCTTTACTAATTCACTTGCCAAGGTTTCCATTGTTGCTGCTGCTGCTGCTGCTGGGGAGTTTTCCCCCACTTGATTCCACCTGCCTCTCTTTTTTAACACTCTAGTCTCCAGTTGAGAGGATAATGACGTGTCTATAGATAGATGCTAGATGGAATTAAATGGATGTTAACACAGTGGCAAGGATAAATATTCATTAACCAGAGACAACAGTCACTCAGACTGGGAATTAAATGCTAAAAATTAAATAATCAGTTTTTATTCGATCAATTTTATTTACTTTTACATTTATTTCGAATGTAATTTTTCCACATAAATCGTTTAGTTGAAGTTTAAAGTTGGTTTCGATGCAGTTGATGCAAATATTTTCATATTTTATATAAAATATTTACATTCTCTCCTTTTGACACATCTTGATCTCTGTGACAACATTGTAGCCTCTAAATCTGGCTTAACAATGTTTGCCAATTTCGTTCTACCTTAATTTAGTTAGTGGTCTAGGCCATATCTGAGATTATGGCTTACTTATTCCGGCCGCAAACAGAAAAGGAGCCGAGTGAGAAGAGAGAAAAAGCTGAAAATCAAATGAATTGGCAAATTTCTGGCATCTGCAATTTCCCCTGTGTGGGTCAACCAGAGATACCTGTCGTGTGTGTGTGTGTGATGTGTGTGGGTGCCACTGAGTGTGTGTTCAAGTGTGTTGTTCGATGCTATGCCAAAAATGTGCACTTGCGTGGAGGGGACAAAAGGATTGGTAAAGCATTTTAAATTAAATTAAATTCCGACAGTAAAGTGGGGAAAATGGTGGAGGAAAACCGGCCAGGATAAGAGTAATTTACATATTTTGCAATTAAATTAAACCATGCCACACACACACCGAACGATTGATTGATTCGTTTGGCAAATAAACGCAGATCGAAATGGGTAAAAATGATATGGAATGGCCATAAAGCTTTCGATCTTTTAAATAGTTTGCCTATTTTAACTTATTTGAGATAATTTCCTTGTTTACTAGTCAGTGTATCGAGAAATATTATTAAAAATTAATTTTTTATTATAATTCAAGCCAAGTTAAGTCAAAAAGAAAAAATAATATTACTTCTTAATGCGTACTTTTTATACATACCCTCAAAAGAGTCTACTAAATATATTTTATTTTATATATATTTTTCTCTTAAACATTCTCTCTAAATATTTTCCTTTCTTTCCATCACAAAAACGATGAACAGCCGATGTCAACGTGAACGAGAGTCCTGTGCATTTGACGCTCTGTGATACCGCCGGCCAGGACACGCTGGATCCTTTGAGGGAGCTCTGCTATCCGGACAGTGATGTCTTCCTGCTCTGCTTCTCGGTGGTGAAACCGGAAACATTTCGGGCCATCAAGGCAAAGTGGGCCCCCAAGTTTGCCAAGACCAAGGCCGCTTTGATACTGGTTGGCACACAGGCCGATCTTCGCACCAATTCGAATGTCCTTAACAAGCTTCAGGTGGGTTTGGGTTTAGCTCCTGATTTGATTTTATTTGATTTATTAATGCTGCTGCTGCTGCTGCTGGGGGGGATTACATCATTATTCAAATATTTATGAAATTCTGGAAGGTAACCGGATTCATTCTTTTCGCAGACAAATGGCGAGAAAGCAATTTCATATGCGGACGCCTGGGATTTGGCAACAACAATTGGCGCAAAATACATTGAGACTTCGTCAGCCACACAGGTGAGTCCATCTAACTAACTGCAGGAGAGGGGGCTTTGAGGAGGAGGGGCCTGAAAGGTGGGTTGCCTCATATTAATTAAAGCCCAAAGGCAGACAAGTCATTGCTCTGACTTCACGGCGGCTGTGTAAACACTTGACAACAAAAAGTATGGTGGCTATAGGAGTAGAGGATACCCTGTAAGTGCAGGCTAAATTCAATAAATCCATGTTCATGTATAGTGTTTCTGGTATTTCTTTAATATCTTACAGTTAGATTTCAAAGCTAGACTTGGTATAACTTTAATGAAACCCAAAAACCTTAAACCTAAAGCCATAGCCAGGGTATTTTGGCGAACGAAAGCTGGGATAAAATATAAAAAAAAAACCCCGGCGAATTCCGCAATTCAGAAGCAGAGCTGGGAGTACTCCTAAGGGAGATGTACTCCTGCTCCTGGCTGCTTTGGTGTCATCCTTTTGAGTCGCGCTGTCACAGTGCCCGCACAGACAGACGCACAATAATCATAATTGTGTGGTTTTTTCTTCTTTTTTTTGTGTGTGCTTTCCTTGGGAAATGGGGGAAACCCTGTGTTTGCCCCAACACTTCCGAGTGAATGCCGCCGTCGCCGTGCATTGCACTCTGCGTGGATTTCCCCGAAGGTGGAAAATCCCCCGCCTGCTCGTAAGAGATGGCGACAACGGGAAGATGAAGCGATTGCAACAAATTATAAAGCACTTGGCACCGCCACCAGATGATGACGGTGATGGTGACAATTTGTTGTGCAAGTGCTTTGCTAGTTGCGGGAAAATAAGAAATATATGAATATATCTATATATATATATATTTTTACATACATAACCCAAACCCCCGATTAAGTTGGCGGTGGGAGCTGTCGGATTTCGGTGGGAAAACTTCCGGGAAATAAGCTGGCTTTGATCTCCCCAAGCGACTCAGAAACAGAGACACCAGTCAGCCGGGGACTACGGATTTTAATAATTTATGTCAGCAAAAAAATTGTAGCCAAAAAATAAAACCAAAAAGAAAAGAAACTTGGTGCTCAATTTATAAGAGTAATAAAAATATGAATATGCTATGTATAATTAGTCTAAAGTTAAGAGCAGAAATGGTAAAATAACAAAGAATTTATTTAAATGAAAGGGAATTTCTTATAAAAATAATTATTATTATTTTTAAAGCTCTTTCTCGATCAAATAAATTCCTTTGTATGCTTTAAATAGTAAAATAAATTATGCAAAAGCAATGATTAATATTCTGCATAGGTTTTCCATTCACATAATACATATACATATGTATTATTAGGCAAAGGAATCTGAAACTGAATTAGTTTTTATATAGCTATTAGCAAGCAACACTAAAGCTTTAATGAATGCACAAAAAGTGGTGTGTTAATTATGGACTAAATATTTAATCTGGCGCACAGAAGTTTGTAATTAGTGAACTATTTTTTGCGGAGCTCTATTGATTTAATTAGCCGGTGATTAATAATCGCATTATTTTCTGTTTTTTGCAGGACAAAGTCAAGGATGTGTTCGACACAGCCATTTGGGAGGGCCTTGTCCCCACCACGCTGCCGCCCACGCCCTCCTTTTGGCGGAAGCTCTTCTGCCTGGCCTGAGGAAAATCAACACGATGTTTTTATGAGATATATATTACCATGGATATATATTCATTTATTATTATTTTTTTTTTGTATTGCGAATAACTATTTAATTGCGATTAATTTTATGGAACATTTTTTTTAAAGAGACTTCGTTTAGCCGTGCATGCACACAGACTGATCTATATACATAAACTAAAATAAATATAAAAAAGAAGGTTATAATATATATAAATTCGAACTGGTTTAGTTAATGCATTATGTTAGCATTATATACTTTTTACTCGTACTCGTAATCATGTTCACGGTCCACTCTCACTCTTTATATTTAGTTGAAACTATTTAAACATTATAATGAACACAACTGAACTATGTTACATCATTCCATCCATTTTAAGCACTACTTTCTAAGCAAATATATATTTTAAATATTGTATATCGAAGGCAACATTAAATATGAAAGCGAAATGAAAGAAAATCCACAAGTCAAGGTCTTTTCAATTGAATTTCCCCGGTAAAGTGCGGACCGGCTTTCCAAATAATTTGGCAGCCTAATGCCATAAGTGCCGGCAAAAATAATAATAAATACCCGAGGGCTGTCCGAGGCCTCTTCCTTCCCTCAACAAAAACAACATTAGTCGTCGCGACTCTCGACTTGGCAAAAGTAAATAGAGCCACAAAACACACGCACATGCGAGGGCAGACTCCGAGGGAAAAGTTGAGGGAAAAACTTGTCAAGTTATCCCTGTGCCCCATGGCTGCTGCTTAGTAAAAAAAAGAAGAAAACATGCTGAAAATAAGAAATTACAGGGCATTGTAAACATTAAAGTTATTCTTTTAAATATATTAAATTGATTATTTATTTATTATTTCTAAAATTATAGGCAAGAGTAGTATGTTTCAAGGGTTTACTCTGTAAATTAATGGTTAATGTTAATATCAAGGCACATTTTTCATATGCTTCTCTTTTTATTTTCAACCTTTGTGCCTTGTTTTTTGTACTTTGTGAGCAGACTTCAAGACAGAAGCCATCTTCCGCTCACGCTGATGCTCATCCTGATGCTGATGCCTTGATTGCGGCAGGGGGCATCAGGGCCAGACATTGTAAACAGTAGAGTAAAAAACACAAGAACAGGAGCCAAAAATGGTAATATTTATGCCAAAGGGGTGGGAAAACAGTGGAGCAACGGCAATAGCAGTAAAACTGAACCTTGCTGACGGCCAGCAAGTGCAGGGTAAACATTTTCATATTGTCTGGTCAAATCTGGCGAGCAAAGAGTTAATGCGTCTGTCGATAGGAGGAGGTGAAGGAGCAGCAGCAAGAGGAGGAGAAGATGGGGCAGGAGCAGAGGCAACAACAACAAAGCAGCAGCACCAAAGCCAGCCATGATGCCCATATAAGTATGCAACAGTTTTTGGCGTAGGGAATAAAATCATACGAAAATGCAGAGACTGCGCGATGCCAAACAAACATAATAAATACAACAAACATAAGAAAATCATGATAAATCAATAAACGGGGCAGGGCCATGTCATGTTCAAAATTTATGGCTACTTACGAGTGTCTGTGTGTGTGCCAATAAATAAACTATTTATTAGACAAATATTTTGGGGCAAGAAATTACGTATACGCAGCAGGGCAGGCCAAGTCAGGACCTAGATTCTTGGTGCCGCTGGCATATGGCCCTGCTGCTAATGATGCATATCTCCAGCTACCGCTCTCGTCTCGAGTCCATTTGCCTGTCCGAATGTCACTCCATTTTGAGGACCTGCCAGGTGAAATATTGGGCAGATCCGAGGTCCCTTCGAGGCATGCCAATCGATTTGTGCCGCAAGACAGCATTGATTCTTAGCCTAAAACATGATTAGTTGGATGTTATATTGGAGCTAGGTAATAAAAAATCTGCTGTTGCAACTGTTGAGTTCTTATTTGACGATTTTTATTATTATTTTCATCTTTTTTGTTGGGTTACTTTGGTACGTGCCAATGAAGAGTCAGTTGGCGGCCAGACACGCGGCTATTTATGTGGGTCATTCACGCGCACGGGATGTGGTTGTGGATGTGGACCATAGTCCTTGAACCCTCTGTGTGTATGTTTGTGTAATTTACTTAGAAATAGATACAGATACGGATACGGATACATGTGGCACATGCCAGACATAAATAAATGGTGCAGATTTGTTAAGCTGTTTAAAAACTAGCATAACAATGGTTTCGGAATTGAAATTGGATCTTTTTTGGCTGAGTTATGGACGATTTACGAAAAAATGTTAAATCGTTTACGAAAAATCCTAAATCGTTCATAACTCAGCCAAAAATGGTTCAAATTTAAATCGGAAACTACTGCTGTGCTAGTTTTTAACAGCTTAACAAATCTGCAAACCTTAATTTTAAAAAACTCAAAGGGGAACCAATATAATTTTTCCAAAAATTGCAAGTTTGGAATTTCTTGAAAATAAATTATGCAGATTTGTTAAGCTGTTAAAAACTAGCACAGCAATGGTTTCGGAATTGAAATTGGATCTTTTTTGGCTGAGTTATGGACGATTTACGAAAAAATTTTAAATCGTTTACGAAAAATCCTAAATCGTTCATAACTCAGCCAAAAATGGTTCAAATTTAAATCGGAAACTACTGCTGTGCTAGTTTTTAACAGCTTAACAAATCTGCAAACCTTAATTTTAAAAAACTCAAAGGGGAACCAATATAATTTTTCCAAAAATTGCAAGTTTGGAATTTCTTGAAAATAAATTATGCAGATTTGTTAAGCTGTTAAAAACTAGCACAGCAATGGTTTCGGAATTGAAATTGGAGTTTTTTTTGGCTGAGTTATGGACGATTTACGAAAAAATGTTAAATCTTTTACGAAAAAATCGTAAATCGTTCATAACTCAGCCAAAAATGGTTCAAATTGAAATCGGAAACTACGGAAACAGCTTAACAAATCTGCAAACCTTAATTTTTAAAAACTCAAAGGGGAACCAACATAACTTTTCCAAAAATTGCATATTTATGCCATTTCCAAGT